>JAJJKW010001534.1:0-79107 GCA_023805745.1 Isotricha sp. YL-2021b
TATTGTCATTATTTAACCTAAAAATTATGTGTTTTTTACCAACAAAAGAAATTAATAAATTTTATGAGATATTCCATGATAGGGTTAGGAAGATAGTTTTATACCTTGGAACCAAAAAAGGTAGAGATACCTTCATCTTTGTTCTGTTCTTAAAAAAGGATATCCCTACCTTTATCTTATTACAATTATTAACTAATTTTTAATTATTTATATTATAAAATTTTATTTTGTCTAATTTTTAAATTTTTTTTTTTTTGATTTACTTAAAAATATAATAAAAAGTGTATTCAAATTTAATATTTGGATTTATTCAATATATATTTTATCATTTAAAACATTTTTTAGAATAAATAATATTTAATATAAAATAATTAGTTGTTTATTTATATTGTTTTCATTTATAATCTGTTTCTAATTCTTTATCTTCATTTATTTCTTTGTTTTTTTCTTTTTTCGATGTTTTTATTATATTTAATTCTTTTTTCTTCATTTTTTGATATTTTATGCTATTTTTCATAAAAGGTATATCAAAATAATTTTCAATATTATTTTCAATACAGTTAAGTTCAAATTTTAATTGTTCGAAATTTTTAAGTGGATATTTTTTACTTTGATTATAATTAATTTCAATATATTTTTTTTCTTTATTAATATATCCTGTCAATAATTTTTTATCAAATTCTGACATTTCCATTTTTTTTTCATTTTGCTCATAAAAAGAAAAATCATTAGTATTAATTGAACCATTTGTAATATTTTCTTCATCAAAAACAATAGGATTATTTGATAAATCAAGAGTTTTTTCATTACTTATATTAATTTCTTGATTATTATTCTCTGTATTTGCTAAAAAATTAAAAATAGATTTTTACTCTCTTCATAACCAATAAAACCAACATCTAAAATATTTTCATCTTTATTTTCCTAAATAAATTAAAATAATTATTAAAAAAATAAATTGTATTACAGTCTCCTCATAAAACTCATTTCCAAAATTAATGTAATAATAATTAAATTCATTATTTTTCTCCATTTACTTTCTATTTAAAATAAATAAAATATTAAATTAACTTAACCTCATAAAAAGAAAATAATTTTAGAGAAAAAACAGGACAAAAAACATAAAAAAACACTTTTTTAAAAAAACAACTAAATTATACTTAAGTAGAAGTAAAACAATAAAATTGAATAAATGACTAATATTTATAAGTAATTTGATTAAAAAATTATTTAAGAAAAATATTCAATTTATAAAACCAATCATAAAATTTGAAGAATAGTTATAATAAATTAGTTCATTCAAAAAGTAAAAAACATATATTTTCAAATGAACATATTTATTAATTCATTATTACCAAAAGGATAATTCCTTATTATTTTAATTGAAACTTTAATTTTAATTTTTTTAATTTTATTATAATGAAGTCATAAATAAAATTTTTCTAATTTTTTATTTTATAAAAAATACATTAATTATTATATAAATATTACTTTTTTTTGGTATTATTATTATTTAAATTATTATCACTAAAATCTATATTTTATCATACATAATTTCATCATCTTTATATCCATCAACATGAAAAGGAGAAACAAATTTTCCATTAACAAATCTATCATCTTTATATTTAATTCCAAAAACTTTATCAACAGTTAATCTTAAAGCATCATCTATCATTCTAGGAACTAATTTACTAATTAAAGGAGAAGAAATTTCAAATCCTGGATTTGTATTAATTTCAATTAAAAATGGATTAATATCTTTATCAAACATAAAATCATATCCAAATATTTCAAAACAACCTTTTCTTCCGAATTTATTTATTATATTTTTTACTGCTTCTAAAGAAATTCTAATAATATTACATAATTTTGGAAAAATATCTTTTTTAACATCAATATTTAATTTATGTTCATTTTTTAAACAATCTTGAAATTTTTTAAAAGATATTTCATTTCCATATTCAAATTTAGAAAAAAGTTTTGAATGTTTTTGAACACTATAATTTGTTAAATGAATATAAGAATCTGAACTATTAATATTATAATCATATGAAGTTGCTTTTAAATGACCTTCTTTAAAAACATAAACTTCCATTTTATGTGTTAATAAAACCCAAATTCTCATATCAAATTTTCTATTATGATATAATAATGGTTTTTCTATATATTTTTGAAGAATTAATTTTGAACATTTATATGTTTTCTTATTTTCATTTTTATCTTTTACATTTAGAATTTGTGTATAATCTATTTTTAAATTTTTTGGAACTCTTACACTGTTATTTTTTTCTTTTGTTTCTTTTAATGAAGATTTTAATTTTAAAGAAGAACTTATTGTTTTTTCTTCTTCTAATTGTTTTATTGTTTTCATTTGATTTTCTTTTTTATTTCCACTATTAATTTTCATTATTTCTATATTTGATTTATCATTTATTTTTTTATTATTGTTTTTTTTATTTTCTTTGTTTCTTATATTATCATTATTTACTTTTTCATTATTTACTTTTTTATTTTCATTATTTTCTTTTATATTTTCATTATTTACTTTTTTATTTTCA
The DNA here is from genome assembly GCA_023805745.1 of Isotricha sp. YL-2021b. NCBI lineage: Eukaryota > Ciliophora > Litostomatea > Vestibuliferida > Isotrichidae > Isotricha > Isotricha sp. YL-2021b. Next base: position 2,562 of record JAJJKW010001534.1, read on the forward strand.
TTATTTATTTTTTTATTTTCATTATTTACTTTTTTATCTTCATTATTTTCTTTTATATTTTCATTATTTTCTTTTATATTTTCATTATTTTCTTTTTTATCTTCATTATTTTCTTTTGTATTTTCATTATTTTCTTTTTTATCTTCAATTTTATTTCTAGAAATTCCATGATAAAAATTTTTAATAATATCTTCACAATTATCAATAGAGTCAATTAATTTAATACACATTCCTCGATTTAAATTTACTGCTTTTAGTAACCATAAATTTCTTCCATCATAATGATTTTTTGGAATAAAAAAAGGAGTTCTCATTCCAACTTTAGAATTATTTTCATAATTTATTAAAAAATAATTACTATATTTTTTTTTACTAATATAAGAAGAGTTCTCAATAACTTTTTCAATATTAGAAAAAATATAAATAAAAGAATTAAATTGTTTTAAAAATTTTGGGCTGTAATAATCAATGATTATTGTAACAGGAAGAAAACTAAATAAATTTATATTTTTATTTTCTGTAAAAATCATTAAATTAATAAACATTTTTAACTTATTTGATATACATGTATGAAATTCATAATGATTTGCCATGATAATATTTTTATTATCATAAGATAAAAGTTCAAAATCAATTTTTTGGGAAAGGGGTTTCCATAATAAATTTAATTGTTGTTCTGATTCATTATTAGTTGCTTCTTTCCAATTTAATCTATAATTAAAACAATCTCTTACTATTTTTATATTATTTCCTTTTTCAATTTTATATAAAAAGATATTATTTTTATTATTTTCATCAATTGTTATTTCTCGAACAAATTTTTTATTATTATCTATAACAAAATTTAAATTTTTATTCTTTAAATTATCTTCTATTTTATATGTAATAAATTGCTTTTTTATCTTATTATATCTTTCCATTGGACTTTCTATTTTATCTTGAGTTTTTATTGAATTTCTTTTATTTTTTACATTTTCTACAATTTGTTTTAAACGTTTAATATTATTTATATAATATTTATTTTCAGATTTTTTGATTTTATTTCCTTGTTTTTCTCTTTTATTTATATCTATTGTATTTCTTTCTGAATTATAAGGTTGATTATTTGGTTTAATTAATGGAAAAAGTGTTTGAGAATTTTTATAATTTATATTTCTAGGATATAATTTATTTATTGTTATTTCTTTTTTATTTAAATTTTCATTTTCTTCAGTTTTAAACATATTTTTAATTACAAATAAAAAAATATTTAGAAAATTTTTTCTTTGAAAATTTTAAAAATAATTATTTTAAATTATATATTTTAATTCAAAAAAATATTCTCATAAATTGATAAAATTTCTCTAATCTTTTTTAAAATCTACATTAAAATAAAAAACAGTTCAAACAAATAAAAAAAATGAAATTTAAAAAAAAAATTTCAAAAAAAGATTTTGAAGATGATGGTGTTTTAATTACTTTATTTTATAATTATTGAATAAACATTAAATTTCAAATTTTTCTATTTCTAAATTTTGATTATTTTTCTATAAATTTCTTGTTAAAGAATATTTTTCTCTTTTATTAAAACTTTTATATTTCCCGATTTTTTTGTATATTCTAGTAATTTATGAATTGGATATTAATTCTCTTAATTCTTATTTTAATTTTCTTTCACATAATCATAATAAAAGAAATAAAAAAGTAATTTTTTATATTATATTTTTTTAAATATTTGATTTTTTTATCTCTAAAGTTTTAATAAAAATAAAATTAAAACTTATTTTATTTATTTTAATTAAAAAATATATATGATCTTTTAAAATTTTAAAGAAAAAAAAATTAATATAAAAAAAAATAAAATGTCAGAATCTCCATCAAACATAACCCCAAAATCAATAATATCAGATCTTCAATCTCAAGAAACAAAAATAAAAGCAATGGCAATTCATAATACTCCAATAATAATAGATCAAATAGGTCATGAACGTTTTAGAGAAGAATTTTTACCATATTTAATAAATTGTTTAGATGTAGAAGAAGATGATTGTTTAATAGAAATAGCAAAAAATTTAGTAGTTTATATAGAAGGAATTGGAGGAAAAAATTATATTCATTCATTATATCCTTTATTAGAAATAATATTACATACAGATGATACAGTAATAAGAAAGGAAATAAATTTAAGTATTGAAGCTTCTTTAAATTTATGTGGTGGAGAATTAAATTCTGATATAATGAAATTAATAAATGATTTATCTAATTCTGATGATAATGGTTATCAAAAAAATGCATGTTCTCTTATTGGAACTTGTTATGGTGGTTTTAGTGAAAAAAATAGAAAAGAGATGATGAAAATATTAAGATTATTTTTATCTTCTAATAATCAAATGGTTAAAATTGAATTAGTTATGACTTTAAAAAAAATATCTTGTTATATGGAAAGAAATGATTATGAAGAATTCTTTAATAAATTATTATTAGAAAAAAATGATACTATAAGATTTAATTTAATGGATACAATTGAAAATTTAAAAAATGTTATTAATATAATGGATTATGGACAATTTCTTTCTAATGTTATACCAAAATTAGCTAATGATGAAAGTTGGAGAACTAGATTAACTTTTTCAGATAAATTACCAATTGTTTGTTCTTTTGGTCCTTTAATTCAAAATAATTGTAATGATATAAAAAATATTATAATTGATTCTTATGCTAAAGTTATTGATGATCAAGAAGCAGAAGTTAAAACAAGTGCTTGTAAAAATTTAGAAATGATTTCTGAAGTTTTAGGAAAAGAACCTAATTTTGTTAAAGTTTTAGCTAAATTAAAACCTTTATCTAAAGATAATTATAATTATGTAAGAAATGCTTTAGCTTCTAATTTATTATTAATGTGCCCTTTCGTTGAAAAAAAATTAACTAATGAATATATTTATCCTATCTTTACAGAATTAATTAAAGATACTGAACATGATATTAGAATGGTTTTAATAAAAAATTTAGATAAATTACATGAAGTAATGAATATTGATAATATTGTTCAAGGAATTATTCCTTCATTAATAGAAATTTCTAATAATAAAAATTGGAGAATTAGAAATCAAATTGCAGAAACTATTCCTGTTCTTGCTAGAATTTTAAATAAAAAAATATTTATGGATAATATTTTAAATATATGTATTAAATGGTTAAATGATCCTGTTTATGCTATAAGAGAAACTGCTTGTAAATTAATGAAAAGATTATATGATATTTTTAAAGGAGAAGATTTTGAAAAAAAATTATTATCAAAATTATCATCAATGATAAAATCTGAAAGTTATTTAATAAGAATAACAGTTACAATTTTAATAAAAGAATTTGTAAATGATGAATATAATTATGATTTTTTAGAAAAAAAATTATTTCCTTATGTTTTAAGACTTTCTAGAGATAAAATTGCAAATATTAGAATGAATTGTGTTATAATTTTAAAAAAAATGGGTAAAATTTCTAAAAGTAGAGATATTCTTAAAGATATTTCTTCTTCTCTTGATGAATTAAAAAGAGATAGAGATACTGAAGTTGTAAATGCAATTACAGATTATTAATATATTTAATAAATAAATAAATAAAAAGTTGAAAAATTTTTTTTAATTAAAATTATTATTTAATAATATTTTTAAGTATTTTTACTAAATATAAATTAATTATTCATGAATAAACAAAAAAGTGAAAATAAAGAGTTATTAAAATTTGAAGGAGAATTTTTAGAAACTAAAAATATTTTCAAAGAATTAAAACAACCAAAATTAAATTTCCAAGAATCAAATAATGAAAGGCCTTTTCATTTTAATATTTCTCAAAGAAGATATGATTTAAAAAAAATTTATGGTAATGCAGGAGTTGAAATAAAAAAAGATATAATGGATTTTTATAAGAATTATAATAAAAATAAAAGAAGAAGTAAATTGGAAATTGAAGTTCCTTCTGTAAAAGAAGAATTTGATAAAAAAAAACAAAATATAATAAAAAGTAGAAATAAACAATTAAAAGAAAATCTAAATGATAATCATGAAAAATTTTCAACTTTTACTTTATCATATTCTGATAGAAATTCAGAAAAAAATCCTTTAATGACTTATCAAAAAAATTATAAAATATTACAATATAATAAACAGAGGAAGTTATATAAAACACCAAAGATAAAAAATTTTTCAAATTTTAATTCATCAACATTAGGAAATTTATCAAATAGAGATGTAAAGATTATTTTAGGAAGAAAAAAGACTAAAAAATTTATAGATTTTGATTCAATAAATTTAACAACTTCTCAAAGGGATAATAAAAATAAAAGTACTGAAAGAACATTAGGAACAAATTTAACAGATGAAAAAAGTATTACAGTATATATTAATACAGATTATGATATTAAAGATTCTACTTCTTTAGCAAAAGAAATTAAAACTATAAATAAAAGTAGTAATAAAACTTCAAAAAAATTAAATAAAATATTAAAAGATCAACATTTTTTTCCACTTTTAAGTAGTTCTTTTAAAGATGATATTTATGATATTGTTAGTAAAAAAATATTTATTAAAAGACCTGGAAGATATAAATTAAAAGCTTTAAAAACAAATGATGAAAAATTTAGTAAATTATTAAATAATTATTGGATAGAAAAAAAACCTGATAAAGGAGTTATTGCCATTAATAAAAAAAATTTACAACTTAAAAAAGAAATATATTTAAAAATTTATCGTGATATTCAAAGAATAGATAATTTAAATTTAGAATTAAAATTTGGACCAAAAGATTTTAGTATTTATAAAAAATTATTACAAGGAGCCTCAAGTAACAAAAATTAAGAAAATATAAAATATCAATTCTATATAAATAAAATTTAGTTAAATTATATATTTAAATTAAATTTGCTAGTTATAGGAATAGGATTTTGATTTTGTAATGCTTTTTTATATGAAGAACCAGATTGAGTACTGAAAGATAAATTGTTATAATTTTTTCTTTCCGTAATTTTATTTTTTTCTTTCGAGAAATAATAATTATATTTTAATTTATTTGAATCATTAAACTCAAAATTATAATCAAATGTCTGTATAAAATTATTATATATTTTATTATTCTGAGAAAATAGATTTTCTTTTTTTAAAATAACGTTAAAATGTATTTTTCTTACAACAGCATTTAAATCATCAAATTTATCATCAAAATTATTTGGAATTTCATATAAATTTTCTTCATCAAATAATTCGTTTATTGATATATTATTTTTTAATTCTCCTTTTTCTTTTAAAATATTTTTAGAAGTATTTGGTTCACTTAAAATGATTTTATTTTCAATATTTGGATTGATATTTTCTTTATTAGTAAGTATATTATTATTTAAATCTTTTATAGATTTAGTTCTTTTACTTAACTTTTTTTGTTCTTTGGAAATTTTTATTTCTTTTAAAATTTTATCTAAATCAATTTTAATTTGAGTTCTTGGGATAATTGATATTTTATGAATTACATTAACTTTTTGAATTCCAGATATTTCTTTAAAAGAATTATTTTTTAAAAACCCATTCATACTACTATTAGAATGTTTATGACTCATTAAATTATCATTTTTTATGTTTAGTTCTTTATTCTCAAAATTGTTATTTAAAGGGATTTTAATATTTTCATGAGATAACATTCTTTTATTATTTAGAGAATTTCCATTATTTTTTATTTGGTTTCCATTTAAAGTTATCTGTCTTTTATTTAGATTATTAATTCTATTTTCAAAATTACTTTTATTAATTAAATTTGAGTAATTTTTATTATTATCAAAATTAAATTTTTTGATGGTTTGTTTTTGTATTGGTTTACTTACTAATAAACTATTATTCTTAGATATATTTTTTTTAATAAATGAATAAACATCATAACTTTGTCTTGATTTTTTATAATAAATTGGGGTTTTTTTCTTTGAATGATCATATATCTCTCTATGATTTATTGAATTTGAATTACTTGTATTTTTGCCTATAATTGAAGTTAAATTTTGATTTGTTTTTATTGATGAATTATTTGTAATTCTACTATTACTATTCATCAAAATATAAGGATTCATTAATATATTATTAGAATTATTTGATTTTGTTTTTTGATGATTTTTTTTTTGAATTGTTTGTCCAATATTCATATAAGATGTTGCAATTTTTGATGTTGGTTTACTAAATATAAATTGACAAGGAAGTATATTACTATTTATACTTATAGGTAGAGACTTTTTTTTCCCTTTGTAATTATGGAAACTATATTGAGGATGATTTTTTATATCATTCATTTTTTTAAAATTTAAATTTTTAAAAATTTAAATTATATTTTTAATTTTCTTTAAAAAAATGACTAGTGATAATGTTTCTTTTTTTTTTTATTTTCTTTGACAATTTTAAAAATACTATAGTTATATATAAAAATGTATATTTTTTATTTTTGGTAACCTAAATTTTGGTTCATATTCAATGATAACATTTTTTAAAAATGTTAATAGTGTAAATGGTTCATAAAAATAAGCATCATTTTTACTATTTTCATTTGGGCATAATGACTTCAAATAAAAAATATTTAATTGTTATTTAAATAGAAAAGAGAAAAAAGTGAAATTCAATTTATTATATAATTAAAAAATAAACAAAAATCAATAATATCACAAAATAAACTGGTCATTCCTTTTTGAAGCTAAAAAAAATTTGATTAATTAACCTGTGTCTCTCATTTTGAAATTATGATATTTAAAATTTTTAAACCTATTCACCGATTGCGCCTTTTTGCTTAATTTACTAACATAAAATTTATTTTTTTGATTTCTGATTTTATTACTTTCAGATAATTAATGAAAATTATGATTAAAAAAAAAAATTTTTAATAATATATATTATAAAAATAATAATTATAATTCAAATTATTATAATATTTTAATCAATGAAGAAATTTGTAAAAATTATATGAAATTATCAAAAAATCACTTTTTAAAAATATAGAAAGGTTTTAAAAAGATTTAGATAATTGGATAAGGAAGGAGATAATATATTTTGTATTTCATAATTTAAATAAATATTTAAAAAATGAACCATTTTTATCTTTCATTAAAAAAAAATTTAAATATAATATATTTAATAAAACTATTAAAAATTATTCATCATCATTTTCTTCATCATTATCCTCTTGATTATTATTTTCATCTTCTTCATCTTCAAAACCTTTAGCATAACCAACAGGGAAAAATACAATATCTTTCTCATCTAATTTATCATTAATATAAGATTGGTAAGAATCTAAATCTTTTTCTTCAATTCTTTTTAACATAACAAAAAACATAATATAATTATATAAATTATGTTCACTCTCACAATGAGCAGAAAAATCAATTTTTCTTTTTTCAAAATCTTTTTTTTCTTTATTACAAATAAAGCATCTTTCTTCAATATCTTCTTCTTTTTGACTTGAAGTTTCTCTAATTTGAGAAAAAGTAGAAACAATAACACCATTAATCATATTTAAAAGAAGTAAAATAATAGTAATATAAAATATTAAATCTGTAGTCCATCTTATAGTATAACTATTCATATTAGAAAAATCTTTTTCTGGTAAAATGTCTCCAATTCCTCCTCCTGCTCTTACTCCATGATTAAAATATGTTATAGCACATTCAACTAAAGTTTGACAATAATTTTCTGTTTTTCCATTTATTTGAGCATCAAATTCATCTATATAAAAAAAAAATCCTATATTTGAAAAAAAGAATATTAAAATTGCTAAAAATCCTATCATACAAAATAATTGACTAAAACGAATTTGAAATGCTATTACTATTTCTTTTATTGTATCTACGAAATTTATTACTATTAATAATTGAAGAACAAAATAAAATAAATTATATTTTGATATTAATCCTAGTATACTCATTAATACCATATAATTTAATAAATAAACTTCATCATTTAATAAAAAGGAATCTAAAAAATATATGTGAATCATATTTATTATTTTTTCAATTTTTTCTACTCCTTTTAATGAATAATTATCTTGTGCAACTTTCACATAAAAACCATATTTATTTTTAATGAATAAAAATATTAAACCTGAATTTACTATAATTTGGCTAATTGATAAAAAATATATTATAAATTTTAAAATAATACCCATTGTTCCTTGTCCAATAAGGAATAATAATAATAATATATTAACAGCCAATGATAAAAAGAAATTATAATAAATTGCTTTTTGAAAATCAATTTGTGTTGTATTTTCACCATATTCAACTTCATACATAAATATTTTTAAACTTTCAATTAAAGCACCTAATTTAGTTGAACTACTTGTTCTATCAACATTATTATAAAATTGAAAAAGAGAATTATTTGATATTTTATAATAAGCAGGATCAATAACAAAAAATAAAGTTTTAACATTATTTCTTATTCTAAATTCAACTTTTTTCATAATTCCATTAAAAAATTTACAAGTCATAATAATATTATTAGTTTTTCTTAATAAATCTAAATTTTTTGCTTGAGCTCCTGTTATTCTTGATTCACTTCTTGTTAAAGGTAAAGTACTTAATAATGTTTTATTTCCTTTTTTTATCATATTTTGAGCATCTTTTACTTTATAAGCTTCAGCCATTATAAACATAAATAAATACATTTCAGAAATTAATTTGAAATAATCATCGTCTGAAAAATCACCATATTTAAAAATTTCCATTAATTCATCTATTGAATTTTCATCTAATTTAATTGATTTATATTCAGTCATAAAATCAATATTATTATGATCAATTTTAATTCCTTTAATATGTTTAATATATAAAGCACATGTATATTGAGTAATTAATTCAGTTAATTTTTCATAATTAAAAATAAGAGAAATTAAACTTATTAAGTTATCACTAATTCCTCCTTGTTTAATTAAATTATTTAATAATTTAAATTCATCAATTTTCATTTCAAAAGAACAATCTAAAAATATATATTCTATATCATCTTCTAATTCAAAATTAATTAACATAGGATCTTTATATAAATTTTCTAAAAGAGGAGCTCCTTTAAAAAATAATTGACTAACTTCATAAGCATTTACCATTGATTGATATAATTGTCTTGAATCTAATTTTTTCTTTTTTGAATTTCCTACTTTAATTTCAGATATAATTGAATAAAAAACTTCATGTAAATGATATGAAGAAAAATTTTGATAAAAAAATTTTAAATTACTTTTTTCACATCCTTGTAACATTTCAATAATTAAATCAATAAAACAAGAATATAATTTATTTAAATTTGATCTACTTTTATATTTACTTAAAGTAAGATAAATTCTAACATTATTATCCAAAGGAGAAATACTATTCATAATAATTCTTAAATTATAAAATATAAAATTAAAAAAAGAAGTTTGTAAGATTTTTTCAAAATCTTGAATTTGTTGTTTTTCAGCTCTTTCTTTACTTATTCTATAATTAACATTAGTTTTTCTATCACTAATAAAAGAACTAATAGGTCTAAATAAATTATTATCAAGAACATATTCAATTTTTTTAGGTTTTTTAAAACTAATTTTTCCTTTTCCTTGAAGATTATTTAAAGCTCTTGAAGGACTTATTTTTTTTAAAGTAGTTTCTTTTGAAATATTAAAATTTTCATGATGAGCTTTTTCAAAAATATCAGAATGAAGAGGAGATTTTTTATCAATAAAATATGAATTAAAAAAATAATCTTGTTCTTTATTATTATGTCCTTCACATAAATTTTGAAGAAATTTTATTGAATATCTTCCTACACAAAATATTGGATCTTCATAACTTGCTCTTCTTCCATGTGAATCTAATTTATCTATATTATAAAAATTTTCTATTTCTACTAAAACTGAACTAAAAATTAAATTTTTTATTACATATGACATAAAATGACTTTTTTCTCTTTGTTTCATTTTTTTAGTTTTTATTTCTTCTTTTTTAGCATCTGTTGTTATATTTTCATCTTCATCAAAATATTTATCTAATGCTAATTGAAAATTCGATGAATCTCTAAAAAATAATTTATTTAATATTAATAAACAATAAGAATTCTCATATAGTGGAATTAAATCTTCTAATGATTTTACTTTTTTATATTCATCAACTGGAAAATTAAATAATGTACTTTTTTTTAAATCATTTTCATTATCTTGATTCAAAATTAATATATATGATGGTTTTATATAATTATCATTTATAGGGTCAAAAACTTTTTCAATAAAATATTTTACTACATTTAATCTAAAATCTATTCCTGTTTCTCTTAAAATTACTTTAAATCCTTCTATTAATGATAAATCCTTATCTTTTATTTTTTTCTTTTTTGAAGTATATAATTTAAAAATTGGAATATAATTTTCATTTTCAAATGCATTTCTTTCTTTTTCCATAGGAAGAGTTATTTGAGGAAGAAAGTCTAATATAAAAGAATCATATAATTTTCTAAAATCTGAACAATAAGAATTATCTTCTATAAATTTATTCATTTTTTCTATTAATTCTTTATCAAATAATGTTGTTTTTATTGTTATTTCTCCTATTGATTTATGTTCCCTAAATTTATCTTTTATTTGATTTTCATCTAAATAAAAAAAATTTAATGATATTTTATATAATGATTTTAAACATTCTTCAAATATTAAAAGAATTTCTTGATCATAACATTTACCATATAATATAATTAAATGTAATATTTTATAAAGAGGTCTTAATAAAATATTTTCATAAAAATCTAAATTAAATTCACAGATATGTTCTTCATGATAATATTCTCTCATTATTGTTCTAATAATTTTTAATGTATTTATTAATTCAATATATCTTTTTTCTATTTCATCAAGATCTAAATTTAATGAATTTTTCTCTGTTGTTAAATGAATAAAAGAAATTTCATAATTGGGATTAAATTTTTTATTAATTAAATTTCCAAGCATATCATCTATATTATTTTGTTTAATATTAAAAGATAATTTCCTAAGAATATAATAATGAAGAGCATGATAATTTAATAAATAATTTTTATAGAAATCTTCTTTATTTAAAATTTTGAAAATAAAAGACTCTAATTTTTCTATTGATACAATTTCATTTGTTATAATATCAAATAAAGAAACATCATTAATCATCATTTCAGCCATAAAATAAAAATAGTTTTGATAAAAAAATTCAATATCTTTTGTTCCTTTAATACTTTTTTCACTATCAAAAAAATTCATAACATCAGAATATTTTTTTTCAGTTTTAATATTTACAAAAACATTATTTAATAAATCGATTACAGATAAAATAGATAAATCTTTTTTAATTGCTCTTTTAAGAACTTTTCCAATTAAATTTAATGAAGATGAAATATAAGTTAAATTTTTATCATTTCCTTTTAGATAAATTAATTGTCTAATACATCCATAATAAAAATTAAAACTATCAAAAGCAACACCATAATTTGCACTTACCATTGATTGAACTTTTTCTAAAAAATTTATAATTTTCTCTTTATATTTATAATTTTCTTTATCAATTTGAGGAATTTCTAACGGATTTTTTCTTATAAAACAAGGAATAAAAATTTCTGGTTTTATATTTGTAACAATTGCTAAAAAACTTTGATCATCTTCTAATGTTTCGGATAATAAATCTAAAATAAAATTTAATATTGGATTCATATCTAAATAAAAATTATCCATATCATAATCTGTTTCATTATATTCCATTCCTTTTGCATATATATGAATAAATTCTTCTAAATTTTCTAAAAAATCTGTGATTTTAATTACCTTTTTCAAATTATTTTTATATTTAAGTGATATTTCTTTATGAATTTTTTCTTGTTCTTCAAGATTAATGTAATTATCATTATCTTTTAAGAAATTAGCATTATAAGTGTAAATTTCATTTTTTTCTTTTTCTTTTTGAGAGTAATAAAAATCTCTTAAATTTAAAAAAATATCATTAATTAACTTACAATATAGTTTAAAAGAAATTACATAATCAAAATATAATCTATTCTTATTTCCTAATTCTGCTGTAACAACAGATATTTTTTCATAATATTCTTTGAAAATCTGATCTTTTAAAAATTCATTTAATATATTTATTTGAGGATTTTCAGGATATTTTTTATATAATTCTAACAATTCTTTATCAGATTCTGAATTTTTTTCCAAAGTATAAGCATAAGTATCTTTATTAACTAATAATAATTCAAATATTTTTTTCATGCAAAAATCATAAGTCATAGTTTTTGAATAAAAAGACTCTCGATTAAAATGAGGGAAAATAATTAAAAGTATTTTAACTAATTTAATATTATCTTCACTTTTTCTAAAAAAAAATTTTCCATTTGGTTTTTTATCTTCCATTTTTGATATTACAATATCATCATTTTTATATAAAGCTGTATATAAAATAGATTTAATTAAATGAAGAGAACATTCTTCTAAACCTCCTTTTTCTTTTAATTTAAGATAATAAGTTAAGGTTTCTAAAACTAAATCAAAAAACCTTTTTATTGATTCATTACTTAATAAATTATATTTAATAAAATATTTGAAAATTAAAATAAAACTATTAAAAGGTTCTTCGAAAATTTCCCATCCAAATTTTTCAGCTTTAATTTGAAACTCAGAAAATAAATCTAAAAATTCTTCTCCTAATTTTATTATATGAGAAATTATTTCATCTGCATTTTTTGCATTTAATTCTTCATCATAATTAAATCTAAAAAAATCAATTGCATTTTTCATAAAATGTAATCTATGTCCGATTTCAAAATTTAAAATAGTTCTTAAAGAAAATAAATTATTATGTTTAGCAATATGACTTTTAATAAAATAATTAAATAATATTTCTGCAAAATAAAATTTGCCACTATAATATAATTTTGCAGTAACATCATTATTAATATAAATATCAGAAGGAATTCTAAGAAAATTAATTAATTCATCAAAAGAAAATTGATCTAAAAAAGGGTTTAAAAAAATATATTTATTTTTCCAATATCTATTAAAAAAAGCAAATAATTGAAAAATAGAATTATTAGTATATCCAGTAAAAATATCATAATTAAATGAAGAAGAAGATTTTCCTTTAATGAACTTTTCAATTTGATTAATTAATTGTTCAACATATAAATTTTTAGAAGTTTGAATTTTAAATAAAATATTGATATTAAAATTCCTCATATATAAAGGTAAATTTAAATGTTTTCTTAATTCTAAATTAAGTGAAATAGTATTTAAATCATGATTATGACTTTCACAATCACAATTTAATTCAGTATTATCATTATGAATATTTTTATAAACTAATTGTTTTTTATTATGTTCACTTAAGCAATTTTCATTATCATAACAAACAGCACAAAATTGTTCTCCAGTTTTATTATTAATATAAAAACCTCTATTAGGAGTAACTTCGAAAAATTTAGAATAAAAACATTCTCTTTTTAATTTAGAAAAATTAGTATTTGTAACATAATGATTAAATTTACCACATGAACAATCATAATTTCCAGTTATTGTTAAAGTTGGTTTATGATTTGAATGACATTTCTCTGCACAAGCTTTACAAATTGGAGAAAAATCTGTTGAACATGGACATAAATAATATATTGTTGTTTCTTTTGTATCATTTACATATGTGCATTTACTTACTTTATTTATTTGCTTAAACTCTGAAAATTTAAAATTTTCTTTTAAATATTTTTTTTTTGGAAGATATGACATTTTTTATTTTTTTTTTTTTGAATTTTTTTTTCATTTTATTCTTTTGAATTTTTATTCTTTATAAATAATATTTTTAGATAATATTTTTTTATTGGTTCTTGAAAATAATGTTATTTTAATGAATTAATATTTATATTATTTTTTTATTAGTTTAATTTTTTTAAATTCTGAATATTATGAAAATTTTTGGCAAAAAATAAAAAATTTTAAATTAAAATTAGATTTTTGAAATAATGATAAACATTATATTTTTTTCTTAATTTTTTAAATGGAAGATATTCAAATGAAAGAAGTTGTAAATAATAATAAAAATAATTCAAAAAATAATGACTTAATGCCAAATTTTGAAATTTTATCTGAAGGAACTTTAAGAAGATATCAAGCTTTTTTTAATTTAAGAACTGAAAATGGCGGAATTGCAAAACCAAAAGAAGAATTACTTAATTTAGTAAAAGATCATTTTAATAAATTAGAAATTGATAATGAGAAAATAATTGAAAGTTTCATGAGAATTGAAAAAGATCAAACAAATGAAAAAAATAATTCAATAAGAAAATCAATTAGATTTCAAGAAAAAAGCATTCAAAAATTTTTAGATAATTTTAATGCAAAGCCTTAATAAATATAATATATAATTAATATAAATCATAATTGTTTTTATTCAATAAAAAAATTAAAAAAATATTAATTAATTTTTCTAATAAATGGAAAAAGAAAAAGAATATGAAAATATAAAACAACATTGGTCAGAACAAGAATCATCAATTAATGGAGTATTAAATGGTTTTGAAGATTTAAATAAACCTGATATTGAATTTAGTATTAAATTATTAAATTATTTAAAAGAAAAAAAAATAATTAAAAATAATAAAAATGCACTTGATTGTGCAAGTGGAATTGGAAGAGTTACTGAATTTGTTTTAATAAATTTTTATGAAAAAATTGATTTATTTGAACAAGAAGATAACTTTGTTAATAAAATGAAAGAAAAGTTTATTAATAATAATAATATTGGTGTTATAGAAAAAAATACTTTACAAAATTATAAATTTAATTGTAAATATGATTTAATTTGGATTCAATGGTGTTTAGAAAATTTAAATAAAGAAGATATTATTTTATTTCTTTTAAAATGTAAAAATAACTTAAATCAAAATGGACTAATTATTGTTAAAGAAAATTGCTTAATGAAAAAAAAATTTTTTTTGGGTAATGATTTATCTTTTCAAAGAAATGAAAATTTTTATTTATCTATATTTAAAAAATGTAAATTGAGAATTATAAAAAAAGGGAAAAATGAAAATTGGCCTAAAGAATTTATTCAATTAAATTATTTTGTTCTTTCTAAATGAATTAAATATTTATATTATTTTAAAAAGATATTAAAATAAATAAAAATTTAAAAATAAATTCATATATTGATGAATGATGAATATAAAAAAGCAAAAAAATCTTTAATAAAATTTTATTTACAAATAAAATCTAAAAGAGAAAATTCAGTAAAAATTATTTAAATAATTAGGAAAAAGAAAAAGAATTAGATAAAGAATCTGAATTAAAAAATTTACAAAATCAAAATTTAATAACCTTAATTGAACACATTAAATCATCTTTTGATATAGCAATAACTTCTGCTTCTCAAAAAGAATTTAATTTATTAAAAGAAAGTTTAAATTATAAAACTAATGAGAATTATTCTAAAGATTATGAACTTTTATTAAGAAAAGAAGAAAGTAATATTAGACAGCATATTAGTACTGAACATCAATTAAAATTATATGGAGAAAGATTAATAGATAAAATTGAAGAATTAGAAAAAGAAAATTTATATTTAACTAAAAAATTAGTAAGATTTTTTTTTAATATAGGAAAAAAGTAAAAATTTAGAACAAAAAAATGGGAATTATATTAAAATAATAGAGGATTTAAAATTAGAAAATAAGGAATTAGAAGAAAAAATTAATAAACTGATTCAAAATGAAAAAAATTTAAATATGAAAATATTTCAAAAAGAAAAAGAAATAAAACGTTTAGAAATGAAGTTGATAAAGAAAAATTCAGATTTAAGTAATTCAGTAAGTAATTGTTCTTATTCTAATTTTATTAATTTAAATAATAATATTAATAATAATTGTAATTCAAATAATATTTCAATAAGATTAAATTCAGGGATAAAAAATAAAGAAGAAAAATCTATAAGAATTAGTTTATTAAAAAAAGGTGCTTTACCAATGGAAAAATTAAAAATTCAAGAAAAATTAGATGAATATAGAAAATTAATAGATAAAAAAATGAAAGATATAACAAGGAATAAAAATTTATATAAAAATTATAGAGATAAATCATCATCAAAATCAAATTCTTTAGAAAAAAATAATAAAAATAATATAAATGGTTTAATAAGTCATAATAATAAATATGATTTAAATAAAAAAATAAATGAAATTTCTCAAGAAGATAGAAAAAATAAAACTCCAATTAAAAAAATTCCAATCAACATAAATAAAACTCAAAATAAAAAAAATATAAAAAATTCTAAAGGAGATAATAGTTTTATTATAGAAAGAAGTTATGTTAATATTACTAATAAAGATTATTTTGGAACTCAAGATAGTTCTAAAAATTGTAGTAATTCAAATTCAAAAAATAATTCTTTATCTCATATTAATTTAAGACAATTTATTTTTTCAAATACTAATCAAAAAAAAAACAAGAATTATTAAATTAATATTAATTTTGGGAAAATATTTTATATTTATTGAATTAATTTTTTTATGTAATTGAATTTTTTTAAATATTAAAAAAATAAATGTTATTAATCTCTAAAAAATTAAATAAATTATTATTTTAAAAGAAAAATAAATTTCTTCAAAAATTTATTTTCTTTTTCTTTTATTATTTTTCTTCAAAGAAGGAGAAGTAATTAATTTTCTATATTGTTTTTTCAATAAACCAATTTCTTTACTAATAATTTCATTATTTTTTTCAAGTAAGCTAATTTTATTTTCTAATTCTTTTCTTTCATTTAAAGAACCAGCTTCAATTTTTTTTTGTTTATTAATTTCTTCTTTATTTAAATTTTTAGTTAATTCTTCTCCATTAATTTTATTTTGTAATTCAGTAAATTTTTTTTCTAATTCAATATATCTTTTTTCATTTAATTGAGATCTTTCATTATAATAATCTCTTTGATTACTTATTTGTTTTAATATATCAACAACTTTTTTTTCAGTAAAAGCACATTCTTCTTTTTTTAAATTAAATATTGAAAGTTTTTCATTTAATTTCTTATTAATTATTTCATTTTCTAAATTTAATTCATTTAATTTATTATTATATTGTTCTTGAAGATTTTTATTATCTTCTATTAATTCATTTACTGAATCTTTATATGAAATAACTGTTTGATAATAATAATGAAATTTATTTTTTGTTTCATTACATTCATGAGTTCTTTTTTTTTGTTCAAGTTCATATTTTGTTTTTAAATCTGATTCTTTTTGAATTTCTAAATCTAAATCATAATTCTGAGTTATTAATTCTGTTATTTTATTATTTAATATATCTATTTCTTCATCTAATTTTGTTATATCATTTTCACCTTTAATATTTACTTTTGTATATAATTGTTCTGTTTGATTATATTCTATCTTTTTTTTTTTTAATTGATTTTTTCCATTTTTTTTATCTATTTTTACTGAAAATTGTCTTGGATAAAATTTTTTTATTCTTTCTGATTGAACACTTTTTGATTTATTCATTAATAACTTTTTTTTTCATTAATTATTATTTAATTTATTTTTATAAAAAATATAATAAATTTTAAGTTTTGAATTAATTATTTCTATCATACAATTTTTATTAATTATTGATTATTCAGTTCAAAAAAATCACAATGAAATTAAAAATACCTTCTTCTTTATATTTATCGTTTTTTATCAGAAAAAATTTTTTTAGGACAATTGAATTTGTTTTTAAATTAAAAATATGATAGATTATTAAAAAAACATTTTTAATTAAAAAATAATAATATTTTCTTACCTTAGAGAAGCCAAATTTTAATAAGGATAATTAAGGAAATAGAATTTTCAATAAATTTCTTTAATATCTATTATCCATATTAAAATCAATATTTTATATTTATTTAAATTTTTATAAATTTTTTTTAACTTTTATTATTTCATATTCTTTTTATTTATAATTAACAAATTATAAAATTTTTTCTAAATTTATGACTAAAAATAATAATTATTTTATAGTTAGAATTATTTCCATTAAAAGAGTAAAATCATTAAAAGAATAATTATGAATATTTTTTCTGAATCAAAATAATCAAAAATAATATCAAAAAATTACAATATTATGATTTAAAATATTTTTTTAAAATTTTTTTTCCTTACATTAATTTGATAATACATTTCCCATAATTCTTGAGGTAAAAGAATAAATTAAGATCATTTTATTTTCCTTTTAAAATATCTTTTTTATAATCGTCTTTCTAAATTCTCAATAAAATATCTTCATTATTTTCTAATTTAATATTACAATATTAATTTTTTGAATTATGGAAATTTTCTTTTTAATTTTTCATTCTTTCAGGATTTAGTTTATTTGATATTAATATCATATGGATAAAAAATTAATTTTTTTATTTTCATTAAATTGAAAGAAGTATATTATTTATTAATTTATTATTTTTAAAAATTTAAAATAATGTCATATGTTTCGAATATAAATAAAAAGAATTTGAAATTGAAAAATATATCTTATATTTCTCCAATTACTCATACAAAAATCAATATTTCAAATTTATTTTCTGAAACTCAGAGAGTAATTTCTTCTTCAAATGGAAATAAAAATAATAATCAAAAAAATTCTAATAATAACATATATTCCTCTAAAGTTCAAATTATTAAAAATAAAGGGAATAACATATTAAATGATTTATATAGAAGTTATTCAACAAACAGACCAAATAATTCAAATCATTCATTATTAAAAAAAAATAATAATAAAAATCAAAATTTAAATTCTTCAAATAAAAAAAATAAAAAAAAAAAATCTTTTCAATCTCCTTCAGCAATGTTAACTACATTTGCTCATTTTGCTGAAAAATTAAATAAAAATAAAAATCCTATTTTTTCAAATGGAACTAAATATAAAATATATAGAAGAAATCCTAAATCAAATATAGAAATTAGATTTATTAAAAAAGGAGGTTTAACCACAAATAATAGTTTAAATAATATAAATACTAGTAATAATGGAAATTTATTCTCTTCTAGTAATATTTCTTTTGTAAATCAAACTCAAAATGATAATATTGAACAGAAGAGTAAAAAAAAAACAAATAAAAAAATAGAAGATGTAAATTTTTCACAGGATAAAATTCATAAAAAAAATATTTTTAGTATTCCTTTAAGTCCTTCAAGTCCTTCTAATAATAGTAATTTAAATCTATTACTTAATCAAATATATAAAAGAGTGAATAATAATAGCAATGATAGTAATGATAATAATTTAATTAAAAATAATATTAAAAGTAATGTCCAAACACAAAGTCATCAAAGTGAAAATTCTCAAAATATTTTAATGACAACTCAGAGTACAATTTGTAAAAAAAAGAAAAAAAATTCTCATAATTCAAGTATAATTGAAAATGAAATTAACAATAAAAATAATAATAATAATAATATAAATAAAATAATTAAAAAGAATATTGATACACCAGAAGAACTTCATTTTTTTTATATAAATGTTTTACAAAATGGAAAAGAATTGGAAGGTAAATTTGAAGTAACAAATACAATAAATCCATAAAATTTTTTATATACTTTTTTCCTATAAATAATAAGTATAATTTTATATAAACTTATTTTTTTAATTAGTAATTAATTCTTTTTCAAAAAGTTTTAACTTATAAGCACTATTACCATTTAAATAATAATTAATAAACATTTTAGTTCTAATAAAACCAAGTGATTCATATAAATTTAAAGCAATATTATTATCAACTTCAGTTTCAATTGAATATTCATTAACATCATAAACTTCTTTTAATAATTTTAATAAACTAATAACTAATTTTTTTCCAATTCCTTTTCCTCTATATTCATTTTCAACAGCTAACATTGCAATATAACCTTGTTTTTTATTATTTTTTTTTATTTCACAATTTCCAACAATAACTCCAATAAATTTATTTTCTTTTTTCTTATCATAACAACATATAGTACAATCAGGCCAAAGATTTAAAAAATATCTATAAGTATATATAGGATAAGGTTCACTTAAAAATCTAGAAATCATTTCCATAATTGGTTCAATCATTTCTTCTCCAGGATAAGTTTTATAAATAAAATCTTCATTTTCTTCAATAAGTTTATTAAAAGGTGATTGCTCCATTTATTGAAAAAAAAATAAAATAAAATAAAATTCAAAAATAAAATAAAAAATAAAATTCAAAAAAAAAAAATAAAATAAAAAAATTAATATTTTTTTACATAAATAAAAAATAAAAATTTATTTTTTTCCTCCTTTAGCTCTTTCTTCTAATTCATCATCTGCAGGTTTAACAGCATTTTTAGTACAAACATTAACTTTATCAGTAATTTCTTTTTCCATTTCTGGTATTTTTTGTTCTAAATAACCTTTAGCTTGTAAAGCTTCATTTTCTTCTAATTTTTTATTTTTAATATCATCTTGAGCTTTTCTAAATTGTTCTAATTGAGAAGAAGCAGCTTTAAAAGAACTAACAAATTGTTTTAATTTTTCTAATTGAGCTTCATCTTCTAATTCTTCTTCTGTTTTTTCTTCTTGATGATCTTCTGCAATACTATTTCTAAACATTGATTGTCTTCTTCCTTTTTTTCCTTCTTTTTCTTCTATCATTTTTTTTATACTTTCTGGTAATTCTGATGAATTTTTGAAATTTTCATTTAATAATTTATAATTTGAATTTGGATTTAAATCCTTATTTGGAATTTGTCTATAATCTTTACTTACAAAACATATTGAAACTTCATATCTATAAATATTTTCAAAAAGAGAAAAATTTTTAAAAAATGTTTGTTTACCAAATTCATATATTTTTTCTTTTTCTTCATTTTGAAAAATTTCATGAGAAAAAGGAGGTCTATTTAAAGAATGAAAATCTAAAATATCATTAAAAACACTAAGAGCTTTATCAGAAGAAATATTTCCACTAATAAAAGCATAAGAAAACATAAAATAAAATATAGATAAAATAGTTGAAATTTGTTGTAGAGTGAATTTTTCTTTTAAACAAAAATTATAACAATTCATATAATAATCTACTAAAATTAATTGTTTAGAAATTGAAGTCGGAAATAATTCACTTAAACCAAAAATTTCTCTCATATAAGTTCTTTCTTCACCTAAACATTTTTTTTTCTGTAAAGTTTTAACATCATTTGTTGAAACAATAGAATTTAAAAATAATTTATTAACATTTAAATTTTCTCCTTCATCAACAACAGAAACTGAAGCTGAAGATCTACTTTGACTTGTAGAATCATCTAAAAATCCTGATGAAGGAGATAAAGCAAAACTAGAAATTTCTTCTTGAATTATTTTATTAAATTCATTTGTTAAAAATTCTACACTTTGTTTTATTTCTGTTTCTTTTCTATGAATTTCATCAAATTGTTCTTCTATTATTTTATCTTTTTCTCTATTTAATGATGAATTTAATGTTTTTTGTTGTTCTTTTTCTTCAGTATAACTTACAAATAATCTTTCTAATCTAAATGAAAAATCTTGTACCATTCTATTTATTTCTTTTATTTCTTTTTCTGATAATATATTTATTGGTAATCTTAAAAATGTTCTTTTTACTCTTATTAATCTTTCTAAACGAACACTTTCATCTTTTAATACTTTTAAACTGGCATTCATTTATTTTTTCTGGTTACTTTTTTTAATTTTTATATATTTTTAATTTAATTAATATTTAATTTTTTTATTGTTTCAAATTTAATTAACCTTTTATTAATAATTTTCTTTTATTTAATTTTCATTCTTTTTTTCCTTTTCTACAAATGAAATATAAAGAAAACTATCTAAATATAAAAAGTTAGAATAATAAAAAATAAAACTCATATTTTCTTCAATTTCCATTCCATGAACAATTATATTACAATGTTTTTTTAAATCTTCATAATTTTCACTTCCAAGAACCTTTTTAAAATAATCTCCCATAGTAAAAGAAGAAAAATTTTCAGTAAGAATTTCAATAGGTTTAGTTAAAACAATATCAGTTTGAGAAAAAACTAATTTAACAGGATATTTTGTAAATTGAACAAAACCATTATCATTAATCACATTCATAATTTGTCTAAAATCTTTGATCATTTTAGGATCATTACTATAAACAATATCTTTTAATTTTCCTGTATCTTGAGGATTTAAATTCATAATTTTATTTACTTTAGGAAATTTAATAATACATGCTTCTTTTAAAGAATTTATATAATAAAATCTTAAAGAATCTAAAGAAGTATATTTTAAAACTTTATCATCTGGAATTTGTCTAACATGAACAATAATAGGAACAGGACCATTTTCAATATTTATTCCTAAAGAATCTACAATAACTCCTAAAGGATATTGCCATTTTAAAGGTATATTATTATATTCTAACCATATATCTGGTAAATTTGTTGGAATAAAATTTTCAAAATTTTTTATTATATCTCCAAATAAACTTGTTAAATATGCCATTCTTGGTATACTATAATATAATGTTAATGGAATATTTGATGATACTAAATCTCTAGTTGATACTTCTATTTTTATTGGTATTTTTGTGTCCCATACTGTTTCTTGAAATCTTTCATCTGTAAATATTAAGGGATTCATTTTTTATTTTTTTATTTTTTTTTTTTTATTTTTTATAATTTTTTTTTAAATTGTTCTATTTAAAGAATTAATAAAAAATTATATTTAAAACATAACAATATTTCTTTCTTTTTTTTATTCACCATTTTCTTCATCTAATAATTCTATTGATAATAATTCATTATGTAAAATATCAAGTGCTTTTCCATATTCAACAGATTGAGTAAATAAAATATTATTACTATTATCATTATCATAATAATTTTCAGTATTATAATTAGTATTTTTTTTATAAATTCCTTCATAATATTTATCTCTATCCATATTATTATATTTTTTTTGAAAAGTATTATCAGAATAATCATTTTTTTTTTTACTTTTACTTCTATTGAAATTATTACTTTTAGAAATTTGATGTTTAGTGTAATCATAATTCATATTATATTTCCTAGGTTTACTATTCCAAATTTTTCCTGAACCAGGTTTCATATCTTCTATTTTTTTTTTATTAATTTCATCATCTCTTTTTTTTTGCATTCTTTTAACATACATTTGATAAGATTCAGGGTCTTCTAATAAATTAGAAGCTCTATAAGTTATATGAGATTTATTTAAAGAATTTTCTTTATTTATTTCTGGAGTAAAAAAACATTGTTTCATTTCTCTTTCTTTTTCTAATTTTTTTAAATTATCCATTTTTTCTTTTTTTTTCTCATTCCATAATTCCTGTCTATTAATTAAATTTAACATTTTATTATCTTGAAGTTTAGAATAATCTGTATTAATTGTCATATGTTCATAATTAACACTTTTATTTAATTTTGGACTAAAAGTACATTCATTCATTAATTCATCTTCTTCTTCTTTTTTTTTTAATTTTATTTTTTCATTTAATTTAACTTGTTGTAATTTATTCAAATCATGTAAATAATCCCATCTTGATCTATTAATAACTGAAGAATTTGTATTTAAATTACTATTATTTAAATTAGTATTTAAATTCATATTAGATGTAGATCTATTTGTATAACCATGTTCTCTTTGAAATTGTTCTATAAATTCATTTCTATTTTGAATATGTGTTGAAATATCAACATTTGACATATTATCTTTAAAAAAATTATTTAAAAAATTTTAATATTTTAATATTCTAATATTTTTTTTCATATAAAAAAAATATAAAAACTTCAATTACACTTTTTCAATTATAATAAAATGTCAGGTATCAATTCAAGTTATTTATCAAAATCAAAATTAAATATGAGTGGAGATGGATCAAACAATGATAGAATGCAAAAATTAGCAGAAAAATTAGGAAGAATAACAACAGTAATAGAAAATGAAAAATCAACAAAATTTGAACAATATGAGCAAAAAACAATGAATATATATAATTCAATAGAAGAAACAAAAGAAAATAACAATCAAAAATTTAATGATGTTAAAGAACAGATATTAGTAATTCAAAAAACTTTAGAAGATGATTCTGCAAAAAGAGAAGCAGCACATAATGAATTTATGGATTTTATGAAAAAAATGGAAGAAAAAATATTTGAGAAATTTGATGCTGAATTACAAGCAAAAAAAGAAATAGAAATTAAAGTAGCACAATATTTAGAAGAGAAATTTAATATAGTTAAAAATGAATTACAAAATCAATCAAAAACAAGATATGATTCAATAGAAAATTTAGAAAATTATTTTGAAAAAGAATTACCAAAAATTCAAACTGGATTTAAAATGGAACAAACTGAAAGAGAAGAAGCTGATAATAATGCTATGATGAGATTAAATGATGAAATACAAAAAATTGATGCTGTTATTCAAGGAGAAAAAAAAAATAGAGAAGAAACTCAAGAAGGTATTTTAGAAATGATTAAAATTATGAATGATAGAATGAAAAATGATTTATCTAATGAAAGAAAAGAAAGAGAACAAAATGAAGAAGTTCTTATTGATGTTCTTGAAAATACTTGTAATAGATTACAACAAACTACTTCACAAATTTAGAATTTTTTTCTAAATTTTTTTTATTTAATTATCTGAATTTTTGTTTATTTTTTTTTTATTCTTTTTTTTTGATAAAAACTTTTGTATTAAGTTTGTTATAAAAATTTATTTATTTTTTTTTTATATCGTTTAAATTTAATAAAAAATATTTTCTTTTTTCAAATTAAATATTATTTAATAATTAATAATTTTTTTTTATTATTTTTATTTTTCATTTTGTTTTTGTTTTTTTTTTTCTCTTTCTTTTCTTTGATATTCTTCTTCCAATTCTTCATTATTTCTTTCAAGTGTATGTTTATAATAATCTACTTTTTGTTGAATTTTTTCTTTTTCTTTATTTAATCTCATATTTGCAATTGCTCTTATTTTTCCATATTGTTTTTCTAAAGCTTCTTTATCAGATTTTTTAATTAAATTATTTAAATTATTCTGACGTTGTTCTTCATTTTTTCTTTCTTCTTCAACTAATTTTTTATAAGATTGAAGTAATTCTTTTTTATATTTATTAACATAATTTTTTATATCTTTTTCAGATAATTTCATTTGATTTTCTTCTTCTTCTTTATTTGATTTTTCAGATTTTTTTGATATTTTTGATTTATTTTCATCATCTTTTTTACTATGTTGACTTTTATTATCATCTTCTTTTATACTATGTTTACTTTTATTTTCTTCATCTTTTATACTATGTTTACTTTTATTTTCTCCATCTTTTATACTATGTTTACTTTTATTTTCTTCATCTTTTATACTATGTTTACTTTTATTTTCTTCATCTTTTATACTATGTTTACTTTTATTTTTATTTATATTTTCTCTTTTTGAATTTTTTTCACTTTTTTTATTATCATGTTCTTCATTTTCTTCATATTCTTCTTCTTCTTCTTTATCTTTTTTATTTTCATCTTTATATTTTTCTTTAATAAATTTCTGAGTAACTTTATGTAAATGTTTATTATCATAAAATTCATTATTTAATTCATTACAAACTTCTTTATTAATTCCTTTTTTCATAATATTTTGTGCTTTTAAAATATTTTCAATTCTTTTTCTTTCAATATCAGCAAAATCATTATTTTTTTTAATAATAACATCTCTTGCATCTTGTCTTGCTCTTTCATATTTAAGTTGTTTTTCAATTAATTCTTGTCTTAATTTTTCTCTTTCATCATCTTCTTTTTTTCTTAATTTTTCAATATAATCTTTTTTTTTAATTAAAAATTCAGTTCTATCTTCTGCTTTAAAATCATTTGTATCATTAATTGTATTTTTAATTTCATAACAATTTAGATCTTTATGTTGAATAGTTTTCATAATTTTTAATTTTCTTTCATAATTTTCAATAATATTATTTTCTTGATTTTGTCTAATTCTTTCTAATTTTTGATTTTTAATTCTGGATTCTTTTTCAATTTTCATTTTATGTTGTCTATCAAGTCTTTCTAATTTTTTAGCAATTTTAATTTGTTTCATTTCATAATTTTGACTTTTTTTTGCTTGTTCAATTGCTCTTTTATTTTCATTTAATTGAATTAAAGAAGCAGTTCCTTCACTTGGTTTATTTTTGTCGTTAATATTATTATTTTTATTTTGATCTTTTTCAGATTTACTTTCATCACTTATATTACTTTTATTTCTTTCTTCTTCTTCTTTTTTTTTTCTTAATTCTTCTTTTCTTTTATTTTCTTCTTTTTCTTTTTCTTTTAATTTTTTATATGCTTCTGGATCATTTTTTTTTAATTCCATTTCCATTAATTCTTTATGTTCTTTTTCCATTTTATCATTTAATAAATCTTTATCTAATTCATATTTTACTATTTCTGCTAATTCTTTTTTATTTTTTTCTTTTATTATATTTACTTGTTTATTTGCTAAATCTTCTGCATGTTCTACAACAATACTTTTTCTTTTTTTTTTTGATTCTTTTAATTTTTTTTCTTCTTTTTCTCTTTTTTTATCTTCTTCATCTTCAATTGCTTTTATTAATTCTTCTCTTAATTTTATTATTGTTTCTATTTTTTTTTCCCTCATTTCTTCATAATTATCATATCTTTTTTTTATTATTTCTTGTCTCATTGGGATTGTTTCTGGATGTTTTAATAAAAATTCTTCTTCATTTACATAATATAATTCTTCCATTGTACAATAACATTTTTTTATTGCAAATAATGAACGAGGAGAATTTATTTTTGTTTCTTTTTTTGGATTTTCATTAAAATCAAGAATTGTTATTCTTTTAATTTCTTTTTCTTCTTCTTCTTCTTTTTTTTCTTCTTCTTTTTTTTCTTCTTCTTCTTTTTTCATTTCTTCTTTTTTTTCTTCTTCTTTTTTTTCTTCTTCTTCTTTTTTCATTTCTTCTTTTTTCATTTCTTCTTCTTTTTCTTTTTTCATTTCTTCTTCTTTTTCTTTTTTCATTTCTTCTTTTTTTTTTTCTTCTTTTTTTTCTTCTTCTTTTTTTTCTTCTTCTTTTTTTTCTTCTTCTTTTTTTTCTTCTTCTTTTTTTTCTTCTTCTTCTTTTTTTTCTTCTTCTCCTCTTTTTTTTCTTTCTTCTTCTTCTTTTTTTTGTTTTTCTTCATCTTCTTTTTTTTTTTTTTCTTCTTCTTCAATTCTTAATTTTTCTTCTTCTTCTTTTCTTTTTTTTTCTTCTTTTTCTTTTTCAATTCTTTCTCTTTCTAATCTTTCTTCTTCTTCTTTTTGAACAACTTCAGGGAAATATTTTTCGAATAATTCAGGATTTCTTCTGATAACATCAGGAATATCTCCAAAAAGACCAGTAAATTCATCAGAAGAAAGACAAACAACTTTAACATCATCACTTCCTGCAATAACAGTTTCATCTCTTCTTTTTCCTTTTAAAAAAGAATCAATTCCTATTAAATCTCCTTTTTTTATATCTTTTCCTTGAATTTCTTTTTTTCCTAAATCTACTCTTTTTTTTGTCTTACATATTCCATTCTCTAAATAATATAATATATCTCCATATTCATTTTCTCTTATTATTACATCGCCTTTTTTAAAATTACCTCTTTTTATACTTTGAGCTAATTTTTTTTGCTCTTCTGGAGATAATACTTTTAAAAAATCTATTTTTTGTAACAATAATTCATTTGTATTATTTCTTCTTTCTGCTTTTTCTTGCATTATATTTTCATATGATAATTTATCTAAAGTAAATACTCTTAAATTTGATGTTGATTTTATTGTTCCTGGAGATTTATTTAAATATAATAAAGATAAGTCACAAAATGTATCTCCAGGATGATATTCTTTAACTAATCTTAAAGGAGTATATTCTTTAGGTTTTTTTATTTTTGGATTTTTTGGATCTTTAATTTGAGGTTTTTCAAAATTTAAATGACATTCTGCTGTTCCTTCTCTTATAAAATATAAATTTTTTTCTATTTCTCCTTGTTTTATTATTGTTGTTCCTTCTAAAATTTCTTTTTCTTCCATTGCTCCTATTATTTTTTTCATATCTTCTGGTTCAAGAGAATCAAATAAGAAATTTCTTAATAAATATGATTTAATGAAATTTTCATCTTCAGGTAATTTTTTAGTTAATTTTAATTTAAATTCATTTTTTTTTTCTTTTATATTTTCTTTATTATCTTTATTATCTTTATTTTCTTTTTCTTTTTTATCTTTTTGTTCATTTATAATTCCACTTCCTTTAACTTCACTACAAATAGCATTTCTTTTTTTATTTCCAACTTTAATTTTATTTTTTTCTTCATCATCTAATTCATAATCAACATCATCTTCCTCATCATCTTCACTTTCAATATCTTTTTGAATAGGAATAAAATTTTTTCCTTTTTCTTTTGCATCCTTTGGTTCTTGAGTAAATTTTTCATGTTCATCCATTTTTTTATATTTTGATATTTCTCTTCTTAAATTATCTAATTCAAATCTTTGTGATGGAGTTAAACCTGAATTTGAATATCCATTTTTATTTTGTAAATAATGAAGAAGAAATTCTGGAATGTTATTTGGATGATTTGATGTTATTTCTGTTGTCATTTCTACTATTAATGGCCTTAGTTTTTGAGATAATGTCTCAGGCTTTGAGACTGAGGTTTGAGTTTGGATTGGATTCATTTTTTTTATTTTTTATTTTTTTTTTGGAAAGTTATAAATATTTTATATTAATTTTTTGTTTATTTTTTTTTTATTTATTTTTTTTAAATTCAGAAGATTATAAATTTTTTTTTTGTTTGGATTTTCTTTTTGATTTGAAGAATTTTTTTGGGTTTTTCAAAAGTGTTTTTTTTTATTTGGAAATGTAATCTTTTTTGGATTCTGATTTTTTTTATTGAAATATTGACTTTATTTATAAAAAAATGAAATTGTAAAGAATAAAATTTATGATAATAATTAATTATCTTAAAAAATATAATTACTTTATATATGGATTTTACTTCATTTTTTTATATGTCTTTATACTTTTAAGAATATTTTCTTTTAAAAAACATTTTTATTTGTACCATTTTTTATAATTTTATTTTTGTATTTAATGATTCTCACAATTAAAAATATATAAATAAAAATATTAAATGTTAAATAAAAAAAAAGATAGAAATTTAAGTGAAATAATTTCAAATACTAAAAATCCAATTATTATACCAAAAGTATCTTTAACTCAAATTTCAGATAATTTTTCTCTTCTTGATACTATTCCTGAGTTAAAAAAAGAAATATATCTTAGAAGTAATCCTATTAAAATAAAGGATCATAGAGATAAAAAGCAAAAAGAAAAAAAATTAAAGAATAACAATATAAATAAAAAAAAAAATAAATCTCAAAAGAAAAAAACTTCAAAAAAAATTAAAAAAGATGAAATTGAAGAGGAAAAAGAAGAAGAAAAAGAAAATGAAGATGATGAAAATAGTGAAAATAAAAATATTTCAATTGAAGAAGAAGAAGAAGAAAAGAAAAAAAATAAAAAAGGAAGAAAACCAAAAAATAATAAAAATGAAAAAGAAAAAAAAGATAAAAAAGATAAAAAAGAAGAAAAAGAAAGAAAAAAAAAAGAAAAAATTGATGAAAAAGAAAGAAGAAAAAAAGAAAAAAAAGATAAAAAAGAAGAAAAAGAAAGAAAAAAAAAGGAAAAAAAAGAAGAAAAAGAAAAAAAACAAAAAGAAAAAAAAGGTAAAAAATATACAATGATGACATCTCGAACAAAAATATCAAATGAAGATTGTCCATTATTTCTTTTAGGAAAATGTCCAAAATTATTTTGTGACAAAATACATAATTATTCAAAATTATATCAAAAAGAAAACAATGAATTTTTTAAAGAAAACTTTTCATATCTCCAAAAGGATTTTTCATTAATTCTTCCATATCAAAAAAAATTATTTTCAAATCAAAATTTAGATATAATGTTTTTATGTGATTGTACAGGTTCAATGCAACCATATATAAATCAAGTAAAAAATGAATTAAATAACATAATAGATTATATATTAGAAAATAATCCATATGCAAATATAAAAATATCATTTGTAGGATATAGAGATATAAAAGATATAAAAAGATATGAAATAATAGATTTTACATCAGATATAAATATAATAAAACGATTTATAGGAAAAATTATAGCAGAAGGAGGAGGAGATGCTCCAGAAGATTTAACAGGAGGATTAAAGAAATTATTAGAAATGTCTTGGAGAGAAAAAAGTGCAAAATATACTATAATAATTGCAGATGCTCCTTGTCATGGAATAAAATATTTTAAAAATTTTGGTTTAAGTGATGATTTTCCAAGAGGAGATCCTGATGGTTTAATTCCTGAAAATTTTATTGAAGAAATTGCAAAAAAAGATATTACTTTATATGCTTTAAAAATTAAATATTATACTGATGATATGTATAATATTTTTAATGAAGTTTATTCTAAATATTCTAAATTAAATAGTCCTATTATTATCAGTGAATTAGGACATAGTTTAGAATCTTTTGGTTTTATGGTTGCTGTTAGTAGTAATACTACTTTAAATAATTTAACTATTAATCAATTGCCTTTAAATGATATTTTATTCAATTTAGATAAAGAAAAAGATAATAATGAACAAAAAAATTTAATTCAAGAATTACTTACTAGAGTTAAAAATTCACAAAGTACTATTAATTTTAATTTATTATCTAATGATAGTATTGTTAAATTAAATGAAAATGTAGATTTAAATAGAACGTATGATACTTTTGAAAAATTAAATTTTCAAAATAAAAAAAATGCAATATGTCATAGTTTTATAATAAAAAATGATAGATATTTAAATATAAATTGGAAAAATCCATATATAAGTCATTATCAAATAGAAACAGAATGTATAATAGATAATATTCCTTTTAATGAAGGAGCAGAAAAATATGCATATTATATGTATGATACTCAAGTAGAAATGAAATATGTAGCAAAAATAAAAAAAATATATTCAGAATCTCAAAATAATTTAAATACATTACAAAAAGAATTAGAAGCAATAACAATATGTCATCATATATCAAATGAATTTAATGAAAGAGTAGTGAATTATTTACCAAAAGACAAGACAAATATATTAATAAATTTTATTCATTCTTATATATATGAAATACCAAATGAAAATAAATATTATTTTGTAGAAAATTTAATTCCAGGAAAATATGTAAAATATAATAATAATGCAGGATGGATATCAAATTCAATAGCAGAACAAACATTATTAGCTCAATCATTTAGTCATTTTTCATATCAAATAACTCAAGGTTATTTAATTATAGTAGATTTACAAGGAGTTGGAGGTTATTTAACAGACCCTCAAATTCATTGTTTAAATGGAAATAAATTTGGAAATGGAAATTTAGGTTATATTGGAATTATTAAATTCTTTTTAACACATCATTGTAATAAATATTGTAAAAAATTAGGTTTAATTCATCCTATGGATAATAATATTATTATTGATGTTAATAATTTTGATTTTTATGTTGATAAATATGATGAACCTATTAATAAAGATGAAAAAATATTTAAATTATGTGATTTATGTAGAAAACCTTTTATGATGAAAAGTGGAGATGCTTTTGAAAATAGAAAAAAATGTTGGGATTGTTTTTGTGAAGATTGTGATAATAAAAGGAAAAAATCTTTTAAAAAAGGTTATTGTCAAAAATGCGGAATATTTTTTATGAGTAGTGAATATTTATTTAAAATGAAAAGAATTCCTTTTACTAAATTATGTATGAAATGTAGACAAGAAGAAATTAATGAACAAAGAGAAAATTATTATAAAGTACTATTTGAAAATAAAAGTTAAAGTTTAATTAATATTTGCTTTATTTATTGTTTTATATTATTTAGTTATTCTATTATTTAAATATCGTTTTTATTTTTTTAAAATATTTTCATTTTATTATTTTCTTAATAAATGTTTATTTGAATTAAATAATAGAAGTCCTTTTTTTTTCAGTCTTAATTTTCCCTTTTTTATTAAATCGTTCAAATAATTCATTTGATTTTTTAATCTTATATTATGAACTTTTTTTTCATTATATATTTTATCTACTTCTTCATATTCTTTATTTATAATTCTAATATTTCTTTGAAGAACAATAATTTGATATTTATAATTTGAAATTTGATTATTTAAAATATTTTGTTTTACATCTTCTCTATAATTATCCATATTACTTTGATTACATTTGGTTTTATTTTCATTATTTTTTTTAATTAACAGTTTTTTTTGTTTTTTTAATTTATATTCTAATAATGATTTCTCACTTGAAACTCTTTTAAATTTATCTTGAAATTTTATTAATTTTTCTTCTGGGATTAAATAACTTAAAACTCTTTTTTCTTGTTTTTTAAATAAATTATTATTTAAAGAATCATTTTTCATGCTTCTATTAGTTCTTGAATTTTCTAATATATCAAAAATCTTTTCTATACTTTTTTTTCCTTTTTGAACAGTGGAAAAATTTAAACTTGATGAAGATTTAAATAATTTATCTATTTTATTATATGGTAATAAATTTTTTAATCTTTTATATTCTTCTTTTAATAATGAAATTTTTTTTTTTTTATTATATTTTGAAATATTACAAGATTTATGAAGAATAGTTGTTTTTTTTAAAGCATTTATATTTTCCTTTAATTTATTTATTGTATTGTTTTTTTCTTCTAATAATTTTTGAAGTTTTGTTATTATTTCTTCATTATTCTTATAGTTCGTTAAATTTTTTTTTACTTCTATTTCATCTTTTAATTCATTTATTTCAATTTCCATATTTTGAATTAAATTTTCTTTTAATTTAATTTTACTTTTCATAGCTTTTTCTTCATTTTCAAATAATTGATGTTTAATATCATAAATTTTTTTTATTTTTTTTAATAAATTATTTTCTTTAATTATATCCTTTTTCATGTTATATAACATATTATTTTCTTCTATTATTTTACTTAATTCAGATTCTTTTTGAATTGAATATAAATTCAATTCTTCAAGTTTTAATAAAAACTCTTCTTTTTCTTGATTTTGCTTCAATTTAATAATATCTAATTTTTGTTCTAATTTTTTTATTTCTTCTGATAAATTTTTTTTTTGTTTTATTTCTTTATCTCCTTCTATTACTCCTTGAGATTCTTTAATACTTGCTATTGGAAATTTTTTTTTAATTCTATGAGAATTATTTACTTGCATAAAATTTAACATTAATTAATTTTTAAAAAAAAATCATATAAAAAATAATAATAATGGTTTCCAAATATTTAAAGGATGAATAAAACATAAATTAAAAATTCCAAACTATAATCTTTAATATGTCATAGTATTATTTCCTGCAAAATTATAAGATATAACTCTGGTTATAATAAATCTATTTAATATATTATTCATTTTTAAAAAAACAAAATTTTCTATTTTTATATAAAGGAAAGAAAAATCTTTATGTTTTTCGTGATCATTCCTTTTATTTTTACTTAATAACATATTTTGCTACTAAAAAAAATAATAATTTCTTCTCAAAAAAATAAAAACAAGAACAAAATTAAAAAAAATAATAAAACACAAATAGAAAAATATATTAAAAAAAATTAAAATAACCCCAAAAAAATTATTTATTCAATTATTTCATGAAAATTATAATAATGATCTCTAAATTTTTTTGCAAATAAAGAGTCATTACAGCAAATAATATCTACACCTAATTTAATTAATCTTTCGTATTCAAAAGTATCTTCAATATTATTCATAGAAAACCAAGTCATAACTCCAATTCCAAGTGAATGAGCTTTTTTAATAATATTTTCATTAGCATCAGTATGATGAATATTAATAGTAGTTAAATTATATTTTAATTCAGGAACAGCACCAGAAGAATAAATAAAGCCAAATTCAAGTTTTTTATCATGTTTTTCATTATAATTTTTAATTTTATCATAATAATTATGATAAAAACTTGAAATTTGAATTTGTTCATTCATATCATATTTTTCAATTAATTGAATTAAAATATCAAAAACTTCATCAAATCGATAATCTTTAATTTCAATATTAATAAAAATATTATTTTTACATAAAATAAAAACTTCTTCTAAAGTAGGAATAACTTCATATCCTATTTTAGTATGAAATTGTTTTAATTCTTTTAAAGTATAAGAAGAAACTAAACCAGAATGATCCATTGTACTAGAAATTTCCCCTTTAGAACCTCCATGAATAACAACAGGAATTTTATCTTTAGTTAACCAAATATCTAATTCAATTCCATCAACATCAAATTGAATTGCTCTATTAAATGCTGAATATGTATTTTCTGGTAATTCTCTATTTACTCCTCTATGTGCTGTTATATATGTTTTATGTGGATTTAAATATGAAAATGATTTTCTATGAAGAATTTCATTTGAATTTTTTATAAAAAATGATACAGTTATATATAGGAATATTAATAACATTTTTTTTTTTGCTTTTTTTTCAATTCTTCCAAAAAATAAAAAATTAAATTAAAATAAATAATACAATAAAAAATTATAATAATAAAAAAAATATCAAATAAAAAAAAAATCCAAAAAATAAAAAACAAATAAAAAACAAATAAAAAAATGATATTTAAACATTTAGATATTTTATCAGATCCTTTAACACTTCATTACGAAAGTTTTCATAGTCACGTTTCAACCCCATCATCAATATTATCTTTAATAGCAAGTATAATAAGTTTAAGTTTTGGAGTATATTCATTTTATGGTTTAATAAAACATTTAAATCCAACTTCATTTTGTTATACTCGTCAAGAATATGATGTGGGAGATTTTCCAGTTAATGAATCATCAATGTTTCATTTTTTTAAATTTGAAGGATTTCCTCAAGAAGAAAATTTAGATTCTATAATGGAAATATTTGGTTTTATGGATTTTGATGACATTGTAATAAATTATAAAGATAACACAGGATCAAGATTATTAATTTCACATTACACTTATGATAAATGTCCTCAAAAATCAGAAAAATATAAATTAAATCATATTGAAGAATTAATTGAAGAATATTCTATTGTTAATGGTTATTGTATTAGTGGTTATTATAATAAAACTTCTGATACTTATATTACAGTTGATAGTGAAAATTTCCCTTTTCCAATTGATGAAAAAGGTACTTCACATCCTAATTATACTTCTTATCAAATTATTATTCAAAGTTGTGAAAATGATACTTTTCATAAATTTAATAATTGTAAATCTCAAGATTATATTGATGAAGTTATGACTGAAAATATTGTTGATTCTATTATTACTATGTTAACTCAAGAAGTTGATGTTAGTAATTTTAATCATCCTATTATTAATAAATTCTTTCAAGTTAGAATGACTTTTGCTCCTGGTTCTAATGTTTATTCTGTTTCCAATTTAAATTTTCAACCTTTAAGAGTTATGACTTATAGTAATTTACTTTTTGATAATTCTTATAAAGAAGATTATTCTTATTATTTTGAACAAAATGATTTAAAAAATTTCGAAACTCCTTTTAATATTTATACTGCTTATCAATTTTGGATGCAAAATAAAGTTTATATTTATGAAAGAAGTTATAAAAGAATACAAAATTTTTTCGCTGATATTGGAGGTACTATTAAATCTATTACTTCTATTGCTAAAATTTTAAATTATATATTTTGTAAATATCAAACTTTTTTAGATATTGAAAAAATTATGAAGAAAAGAATAAATGATTTATTTGAAAAACAATCTAATAATAATCAACCTAAAAATAATAAAGTTACTACAATAATTGAAAAAGAAATAAGTCAAGATAAAATAAATCAAAATGATAGTAATTTTATTTTATCAAATAATTTTGTTCAGAATCAAAAAATAAATGATATGAAAAAAAATACTAATAGATCAACTTTGAAAAGTAGAAATAGTAGATTGACATTTTCATATTTTAAAGATAATAAAAGCGTAGGAGATACAATTGGAATGTTTTCTTCTATTTGGTATCAAATATTTCATTCAAATAATAAAAAAGGTAAATATGTTGATATTGTTAAATGGTATTATAGGCAAGTTATTAGTGAACAAAATTTATTTGATTTATATTTCTTTTGTCATGCTCTGGAAAAAAGTGATGATTCGATTTTTGATGCTTATCAATTAGAAAAATAGCATTTAAATAAAATTATTTATGTGCTTTTTAAATTTTTTTGATATTTGACACTGTTTAAATTATTTCTAAGACAATTATTTGAGGTTAAATTTAAATTATTATTTTAAGTATCTTATAATAAATATTTTAAATTATTTAAATAAATATAGTATAATAATAATTGAAAAATCTTAATTGCTTTTTATTTCATGAAAAAATCAAATTAAAGGACAAAGAAAGATTTGAAAATAGGAATGAAAAATATTAATATAAAGAATATTTAAATTTTTCGAATTGGATTTATTTTTTATATTAATTGTTAATAAATATTTTAATTAATTATTATCTTTCTATTTCTTTTTTGCAAATAGGACAAGTTTTATTTTCTTGAAACCAAGTATCAATACAATTAATATGATAAATATGATTACAAGTTAATATTCTTATTAATTCTTTTTCTGTGAAATTTTCTTTACAAATCACACATTCTTTATATTCATATTTGTTAGGAGAATATTGCTCAATTTTTAAACATAATTTTTCATCTATACTTAGACCTTTATTAACATAACCAATTTGATTTTCTAAATCTAATAATTGTTCATAAGTCATATTATCAACATCAATATCTCTGTCATTAAAGAAATTGATTGGGCTTTCCCTTCTTGAATAATTGTTTTGATTAAAAAAATCTAAATTATTTTTATTATTATTTATATAATTTCTATTATTTATTGAAGATATAGAAGAATTTATAAAATTATTATTATTATTTAATAGAATATTATTGTTATTATTTTCATCAATTAAAAGATTATTGTAATTATTATAGGGAATATTATTGTTATTGTTTTGATTAAATGGATTATTATAATTGTTATTGTTTTGATAAAATGGATTATTATTATTGTTATTGTTTTGATAAAATGGATTATTATTATTGTTATTGTTTTGTTTAAATGGGTTATTATTATTGTTATTGTTTTGTTTAAATGGATTATTATTATTGTTATAGTTTTGATTAAATGGAATATTATTATTGTTATTGTTTTGATTAAATGGATTATTGTTATTGTTATTGTTTTGATTAAATGGATTATTATTATTATTTTTATTAATAGAAATAACATTATAATTATTATTATTATATAAAGGTATAAATTTCTGATTTTGACTAATATTATTTTGTCCTGAATATTGAGGTAATTCGAATGAATTTAAATGATCAATAATATTATTTTCATTTTGTTTTAAAATATTTTGATTTTTTAATATATTATTTGAATTATTTTTTTTATTCTTTCCTAACATTTTTTCATATTGGCCAACTTTGTTATTTAAAGAATTAATTATTTGATATAACATTGTTATTTGATTCTTTAGTTTGATATTTTCTTTTTGTAAATTTTGATTTTTTTCTTCCAAAGAAATTGAATTGTTCAAATTAGGATTATAGATTTGATTTTGATTATTATTAAGATTTTTATTATTGTTTATCGGAAAATCCATTGTTTGTTGGTAAGGATTATTATGATTAAAATTAATTTGATCAAAATTAATATTTGATAAAATATTCTTATTAAAATTATAATTATTATTTAGATTCCTGTTATTATTTGATTTATTTGAATTGATATTATTGTTTTTTTTATTTAACTTTATATTATTATTTGATTTTATTCTATTCGGTTCTTTAAATTCATTCGAAAATTTTAATTCCATTTTTTCTAAAATATCTAAATAATTATTAAAAACGAAAAATTATGCTATAATTTTAATATATATTTTTGACTATTTAAATAAATAATAAATTAAATTATATAATTAAAATTTATTTCTTTAACACTTTATTAATTGCTTTCATAACTTTTTCAGCATCATTCATTTTATTAAAATCAACAACTTTAACAATACCATTAAACAAATTAAATTTTAATCTAATTTTATTTCCTTCACTTCCAAGATTAATATTTTTAACATCATCTAAATAAATTTTGGAAATTTCATCTTTGAAATTTTTTAACTGAACAACAAGAACATCACTAACAATAACATATAAATTATCTTTATTAAACTCAACAAATCCCTTTTCTAAAATTTTAATAGAATTTTCAAGTAAAAGAGAATTATTTTGAACACTAATTTCGACATTATTTCCATTATAATCTTTAATGAATAAATTTTTACTATTTCTATGTTCCATTTGATCATAATCTAAAATGGGTAAATTATCAGATAAAATTCTAGGATCTCTAAATCTTTCATAAATAATTTTTTTATTAATTAAATCACTATTAGAAATACCTTTTGTAGTTTCATTTCCAATAGTTAAAACAGTAGTAGCAGGAGTAAGAACAGCACCAATAACACCTTGTCCAATTCCTTTAAAAAATCCTCCAATTCCTTCTTTTTTTGTTCCTTCAATTGGCTTAGTAACTATACCAGAAACTCCTTTTGTAATTTCACCAAAACCTTTTTTTAAACCTGAAAAAGCTCCTCCGAAAAATCCTTTTGGCTCTTCTTCTTTTTTTTGATATATATTATTATTATTATTATTATTATAATTTGAATCTCCTTGAATCATTTTTGATGCATTTAATAAACTTCCTGTTATTTTTGTTACTGAATCTGATGTTCCGCCTACTATTCCTGAAAATAATGATGATACTCCTTTTGATATTCCTTTTCCAAATTGTTTTGGTCCTTTTAAAAATGCTTTTCTTGGCTCGTTAAATAAAGAATAAAATCCTGTTCCTATTGAATCAAATAATTTTATAGGATTTCCTATTAAATCTATTCCTCCTATTATTTTATATAATTGGAATATACATTCTCTTTTGTAATTATCATATATTATTGGGTATAATTGAGAAAATGTTGTAAAGGAATTTTGAATTATTATTTCATTAAATTTTAAAGAAGCATCTGTTATTGATGTTATTGTTGCTGAAAATGTTGTTATTAATCTTGATATTATTGAAGGAAGTTTAGATAAATTTATTGAATTTTTATCTAATCTAAATGTTATATTTACAAATATTGAACCTATATTTAATAATTGAATTGCATAGGAATTTACTATTTTGTTTTCTAAATTTAATTGTTCTATTGGAGTTATTATTTCTGTTATTAAATTTTCTTCTTTTGAATTTGGATTTATATTACTTGATGAATCAATTAAACCAAATGATTCCATTAACTCATTTGATAGTGATATTATTTGATTTAATACTACATGATCTATTTTTAAATCAAATGGTTGTATTATTAATTCTATTGATGGATAACTTACATTTGTTGAGGAATTTAAATATGTTTTTGATTCTTGATATATACAAAATTGAATAAATGGTGTTAATGGTTGATTATCATTTTCTTTTATTAATATTAATTCATTTTTAGGTAAAATTTGTTGAATTGGACCAAATATTACTTTAAATGAATTATCTAAACAATAATCTATTTGGAAGTTTTTACATTGGAAAAAGTATACATTTGAATTACTGTTATTTCCATTTAATCTTATCTTTGTTAGATTTTTAATTTTAAACTTTAAATCATATAATGATATATATAATATTTCCTTGGGATCTTGATTAATTATACTTATTCCTAAACCAATTAATTTTAGATATAATTTATATCCTGTTATTGTTGAAAAACTTTTTATTAATTTTTCTTTTGCTTTTAAAGTTTTTGATTTTCCATAATTAGATTCAATAACAATACTCTTAGTTAAATTAGAATTAGTTGGTAAAGATTCTACAACATAAACACTATCTTTAGTTTTAATTTTTTTTGTTTCAAACTCATTAAAAGATAAATCATAATTTTTTGTTCCTATAATAAGTGAAATTTTATCTATATTTAATATTTCAGGATCAATAAATGGAATTTCTTTATTTCCAGGAACAATAATTTGATTTTTTCCTTTATTATAAGAAAATTTAATTGCAAAATGAGTTTTATTATTTATAGTTGATAAAGGATATTCTACTTCAGAAAATATAATATAAATAATTCCTTTATTATAAGTTTGAATTACACATCTTATTGGATAATAAAATTCTTTCCCATTTAAAGTAAATAATTTACTTTTAATATTTTCATTTACTTTTTTTTCATCCATTTTAATTGATAAATCATATCTTCCAGGAACTTCAATATCAAATTTTTGAGAAAATTCTTTTCCAATTCCAATTTGGAAAAGAGAATTTTTTTCATTTCTTAAAATAATAACGTCTTCTTGATTATTTTTTAATATTTTTTCATATGAATCGTTATATTCTTTATAAAATAAATCAAATCCAAGTTTATTAATGAAATTATATCTATTTTCGAAAATAATAATTGTTGTTTTTGTATAAATAAAAGAAGATTTTATAATAACTCCAAGAGGGAAATAATTTTTATTTGAATTATTTTTAACTTTTAAAACAAAATCAACTCCAATTGTATCTAATTGGAATTTTTCACTATCTTCACTATCATTTATTTTAATTTGTATTTTTTCTTTTAATTGAGATGAAGTAACAGAAGAAATTTTTTTTGGTTGTACAATAGTAACATTTCCTTCTAATTTTTTATCAAAAATAGAACTTGCTTCATTTTTTATAGTTATTTTATTATTTGTTCTATTGACAAATATAAAATCAAAATAAAATACAATGTTAATACTATTTAATTTATATTTTGAAACATTAAATAATTTGGAATTATAATATTTTAAAGGAGTTTTTTCTTCAAATTCTATTCTTGAATATATATTTCTTTTTCCATCGGAAAATATAATTGAATATTTTTCCTCATTTGGATCTTTTACTAATTTCATTGGATTTAATAATAAATTATCATATAACATTTGTAATTTAGAATCTTTTATAACACTAATTAAATCTTGTTTACTTGGAATTATATTATATAAACTTTTTTTCATTGTAGATTCTATTTTTATTTCATTACTCCATTTCATTTCAAAAGGAGTTTGATTATGAATAGAGATTGTTGGATTTAATATTATATTTAATAAATCAATATTATTTTTATTGTCATATTTAGTATTTAATATTTGAAGATCAAGAGCTATTGAATTTTTATCATTAAATGAAATATTTTGTAATATTTCTTTAGCTTTTGTAAGATCATTTATTAAAGGATATTTTTCTCCTTTATATTCAAGATATATTTTTTTATCCGATAAAATAAACCAATTTAAAGGTATTGAAATATTTTCATCTGAATTAATTAGAAGTGATTCATTATTTGAATTTACTATTTTTAATTCATCAAATTTAGAATAATTATATATTTTAAGTGTAGATGAGAATGATATACATTTACATAGTTCTTCATTTACATAACTTGAAACTGAAATATTCAAATTTTGTTCATTATATTTTATAGGATAATTTTTAGTTTGATTATGATTAAAATTGAAAAAATGAATTGGTAATTTTTTATCAAATCCAAAAGATAAAGTTGTGTTTAATGAATTATCTCTTTTTATATTTACTTTATAATTTAATAATTCTTTTTTAGTAAATTCTTTTTCAGTATCAATTTCTATATATTCTGGATTATCACTATTATCGAAATATACATTCAATAAAATTCCAGTTTTATTTATTATTTTTAAAGAAATTTCATTTGTTTGAATTCCAGATAAAGATTTAGTTATAGTAATATTTTCTTCATCTTTTATTTTATTATTTAATTTTTCATATCTATCTTTCAATATTTTTAATATTTTCAGAACATTACAAGAAATATTTATATTAAATATTCTACTTGATTTAACTTCAATTCTTTGTCTCATCCTTTTAATTACTTGTATTAATTTAATTTTAAACTCAAAAGGTTCTATAAAACTTTCCCATTGATTTATATTAGAATTAAAATATTTCATTTCAATCCAAAAAATTAAATTCAAATATTGGAATATATTTTTTCTATCATATTTATCAATTGGATATTTTTTAGAAGTAATCATTTCAAATAAAGCTAAAGAAAAATCTTTACAATCTTTAGGATCATTATTCGAACAATAAGTTAAATTTAAATTAATGAAAGATAAATTTACTAAACTCTTATATTGACCACTAAAATAATCACAAATATCAAATTTAATATCTGATAAACTACCATATATTTCTTGACAAATTGAATAATTATCTATATTTGTTTTTATTAAATTTAAAGGCTTATTTAAATTATTTAATTCATTTGAAATTTTTCCTTCTTCTGTTATTTTTTGTCTTGAAATAAATTGAGTTGTAATTGAAGAATATTCAGTAGAAAATTTATTTAAATATTCCATAATCTTATAATATAAAGTTATAAAAACTGAAACATGGAAAAAATTCATTTTAAAAATAAAAGGATTTGTTATTAAATCAATTCTAGATATTTGTTTTTGATTTGGATGATCTATTGAACTTTTCATTTTAATACTTAAAGCATAATCATTTAAAATATTATCAAAATTAAATCCTTTAAATTTAGATATTTCAATATAATTTTCATTAAAATTATAAACATCAATAGTACCATTAGTTATAGAAAATGATATTTCAGAATTATTATTTTCATAATTAGTTTGAACTAGAAGTAATTCATGAAAAATATTCTCATATTTACTTGAGGAAATCATCATTAAATTAATTTGAATTTTAGAACAAATAACTTGAGTTAAATTACTATTTGGATCAATAGGAAATATAATATCTACATTTTTCATTTCAAAATTAATTTCACTTTGACTTTCTATAATTTCTTTTTTAACATGTTTTTGGTTTTCAATTATATTTTTTTCTTCTTCAATTAAATTTAATTTTTTAGTAAAAACTTTTCTAGATAATTTTTGGGATTTTTCATCTTTAAATAAACCTTTAGATTCATTTTTACTTAATTCTAATTCATTTAATTGTTCTTTTAATTCTTCTCCTTTTAAAACATTTTGACTTTCTTTATATATATTTAAATAATACATTGAATATTGATATATTCTAACTAAAGAAGAAAAATTAGGTGAAATAAAGAATTCTTCAATAGAAATTTTCATTTTTGATGTATTATCTTTTGAATTTGAAACATATAAAAAATGAATAGTATGATTAGTGGTTTTTTCTTTATCTGAAATTGATTCTCTTAATAAGTCTGTTACTTTAAATTTATTTTGATTTATTTCTTTTGATATTGAAGTTCCTAAAATACATTTAAATTCATCATTTAAATAACTTTTCTTATTTCCATCATTTGATATTTCATAATCATAATCATATAAATATATATATCCTAATTCTATTTTTGCTTCCATTATATCTTCTTTCATAAGAATATTTGTATCAAAGTCTTTTAATGAAAATTCTAAAAATAATTTATTTATTTCATATTCTCTATCTTTGAATTTTTGAATTATTGATTCTTCATTTTGAGTCAAACTTTTTAATAATTTTATATTAAATAATCCAAATCTGAAATTTATACTTGTTGAACTTGATATTTCTTTTTTTTCTT
The DNA here is from genome assembly GCA_023805745.1 of Isotricha sp. YL-2021b. Taxonomy (NCBI): domain Eukaryota; phylum Ciliophora; class Litostomatea; order Vestibuliferida; family Isotrichidae; genus Isotricha; species Isotricha sp. YL-2021b. The sequence continues at coordinate 46,334 of JAJJKW010001534.1, forward strand.
CTTCTTCTTTTTTTTTTTCTTCTTCTTTTTTTTTTTCTTCTTCTTTTTTTTCTTCTTCTTTTTTTTTTTCTTTTTTTTCTTCAGGTAATTTTTTATTTTTATCGTTATCATTTTCATTAAGTTTTTTTTGTATATTATTCATTAATCTATTCTCTCTTGTCATATTTTCAAGATATAAAACTAATGAAACAATTTGATCTTCATTAACTTGAATTTTAATATCTTTTAAATCAATATCAACTTCAACACTATTAAAATTCTTATTTTTAGTTTCAATAAGTGTACTAGCTTTAACAGAAAGATTAGTTTTTGTAACAATTTCTTTTCCATTTAATTTACTATTAAAATCATAATTATTTTGAGTTCCCATTACCATATTTTCTAAATCAACTAAATAATTATCAAATAATTGGTTTCTATCAGTTAAATTAATATAATCTTTATTAGGAACCATTCTTGGAGGAAGATCACTTTTAATAAAAATATCTCCAAATGAAAGATATATAATATCATTATTATTTTCAGGTAAAAAATTTATTGGTAAAATTATCATTGGACTTTTTAAATCAATATATAAATCTATATTTGTATGATTTCCAGATAATAATAAATTGGAATAACCATCTTTAATATATTTTGAAGCTTCTTGTGAAGCATTTAAAACTAATTGATTAATATCTAATCCTCCAAAAGGTTTTAATAATATTGCTTGAATATAATTGATATAATACATATTCGCTATTAAATATAATTGTTTTTCATTTTTTAATTCTAATTTATAATTTGTTTTTTCAAATTTGGGATTATTTTCAAATACAATTGAAAGAATATTTTTTTCTTCTTTTGATTCTGAATATAATATTTTTTTATATTTTGGATTTTTTGAACAATATTGAGAAATTGAAATTTCACCTAATATTAATGATATAATTTGACTTTTTGAATTTATTTTAACTTCAGTGACAAAATTATTACTTTCAAAATTAATTAAAGGTTTATTGATTTCTTCATAAACATAAATAATGCTTTGAATAAGAGAAAATTTAAAATGAAAAATAAGAAAATCTTTTTCAATTTTTTCTAAATCATGATTTGTTTTTTGAATATTCATAATTTGATTATATAGACTTTCCTTTGATGCTTTTTCTTCTTCTTCTTTTATAAATTTTTCTCTTTCTTCTTTTAATTTTTTTATATCATTATCTCTTGAACTAAAAAAATACCATGAATTTTTTACATTTTCTATTTTTTCATCAATTGAACTTACTGAATTTAAATATTGTATTTTTATTTTACACAATTCTCTTATAGATTTTAATACTTCATATGAAACTTTTTCTTCTAAATTATTTAAAGTTTCTTCAATTTTTTTATTTTCTGTTTCATCCTTAAAATTAGCTATATATTTTGTTTTATAATAATTTAAATAAACATCAATATAATTTGATATTTCTTCTTCTGTTAATTGTTTTGTATAATATTCCTTTTCAATACCTTTTAAATAATAATTTTTAGCATCTATATTATTTTTTTCAGCCATTAAAGCATTTAATTGTTTCATTTGAATTGATAAAGAAATTTTTGGAAATTCAATATCAACATAATAATTAGGTAATAAATTTTCTTTAAATTTATCATTCATAGATAATTTGATATCTAAAATTAAATTATATAATATATAATAATGTGATTTTTCATCTTTTCCATGAACATTTAATTCACTCATACAATATGCATAAAAATTAAGTTTATCCTTTAAATAATTTTTAATTTTTTCATCAATTTTATCAACTTCACTTTGGACAATTTTATTTTCATAATTTAATTCTTTCATATTATTAAAATAATCAAGGAAAATAGAAAAACCTTTAATTCTAATTCTCTTATATTTAATATCACCTTCTTCAATATTTTCATTAATATTTTCATCATTATAATCACTTTTAGTAGCAAAATAGGATAATTGTTGAAGAGAAATACCAATATTAAAAGGAAAAGAATAACTAACTTCATCATCAAAAATAAGAAAAACATTATCACAAATAATTTGTATATTATTTATTATTTTTTGAGCATAGCCAGGACTTTCTTTTTTTAATTTATTCATTTGAATATATAATTCTTCATCACTTTTTAATTGTGATTTTTTATTATTTTCAAATATATTAATTTGCTCGTTTTTTGATATATTATTAACACTTTTTTGTCTAGCATGTAAAAAAACATTATCAACTTCTAATTTAATAGGATAATTATAAAATAAAGGTAAAGTTAATCTTGCTTTTATTCTTCCAATATATCCATCAACTAATTCAAGATAAGGAAGATTTAATGTTTGAAAAATACTTGATTTAAATTTTATATTGTTTAATTCTACTGTTCCTGCCCATAAATTTGTTTGTGTTTCTTCTGGATTTATTTCTAGAAAATGTGAAAGGTAATTATCTATAATATAATTGACTATTGTTGTAGTCATTTATTTTTTTTTTTTTTTTTTTTAATTATTATTTTTAAATATTTGAACACGTTTTTTATTTTAGACTTTATGAAATTAAATTCTTTTATTTTTTTATAGGTTTAAAAAATTTTTAATCATTCTTAAATAGATTACTAATTCTAGAATTATAAATAAAATTATTAATTTAAAATGGTAAAATAAAATTTATTTCTGTGCAAAAGATTTAGTTTTAGATAAATAATATTTTCATTTTCTTTAATAAATTTTTGTTTTTTTTTAATTCAATTCATATTTTTTTATTTTTATTTTTAATTAATAATGGAATTTTTATATTAAAAAATAAATGTTACTTCTAAAAATATTTGTTTTTTAGAGTCTAGGCAAAAAAGTTAAGATAGAATTATACATCTTAAATAAGGATTTAGATTCAGGAATTTAAAATGAATATTAAAGAAATGAAATTATTTTTAAATATTTTGAAGGAAATATTTATCAAAAAAATTGATAAATCAATTTATTTACACAAAAAACTTTTTTGAAGTGTTTACCTTTATTATGACAAAAACAATAAATTTAAATATTATAATTAATGAAATAAAACTAACACTGAAAAAGAAAGAACACCTTATATTGTAAAATAATTCTTTCAATACTACATAAAAAAAAACAACTGACACTATAAAAAATTAGTATTATTTTTGTATAATTGTATTCATATAAAAATAATTATTTCTGTATTCCAGAAAATATCTTATTTTTTACAAATTATAATATAGAATTTGATTTATATATTTTGTAACTTCTGAAAATATCAATCATTCTATTTTGAAATTAAGTTGAAGAACAATATTTCGTATTTTTTATTATTTACTTTTTATTAAATTATATTTTTAAAATTCCAAACACCATTAATTTTTATTTATTATAATACTTAATAAAAACCAGAAATATATTATATGAGAAAAAATTTAATTTAATCCCAATTTCCAATTACTAAAACCCGTTAAAATTAAATTATTTTTTTTTTATATTTAAAATGATGTTAATTAATATATAGTTATATAAAATGTCGAATCCATTTAGTGTTCATCCAGATCATCTTGCAATTAATATTCAAGATTTAGATAAATCACTTCATTTTTATGGAGAAATTCTTGGATTACCAAAACTTCCAGATGTTGATATGGGAGATCATCATTTATATTATTTTGATTTAGGAAATGGATTACGTTTAGAATTAATAAAATATGTTGATGACTTTGGAGAAACTCATCCTGGTGTTAAAACAAGAGGAATATATAGACATATTGGATTACATGTTAATGATGTTGATGCTTTATATAAAAAAATGAAAGAAGCTGGATGTAAATTATTATCTGAACCTGGTTATGTTCCTAATTTAAAATTCAGAAACTTTTTAGCTGAAGACCCTAATGGAGTTGAACTTGAATTTGTTAAAAGAGATTAAATAATTTTATTATTAATGATTATTATTTATTTTTATAAAAAATTATTGAGTATTTTTTTGTTATTAAATATTTTTATTTATTTAATTATCAAAATTTAAAATTTTTTTCATATTTTTTGAAGATAAGGATTAGGATAATATTAATTTAAATCAAATATATTATATTAAAAATTAAAAAACTTTCTTAGTTTTATAAAATTTAAAAATTAAAATTGTTTCTATTATTGAATCAATTCTTCAAATTATATCTCGTTTACATTGAGAATTCTTTTAAAGCTTATAATCAATATAATTATTTTCTTTCTTTTCAATTCTTTTTTTCCTTTCATAATGAAGTAATTTAAGTGAATAATTTCTATTTTAACTACTTTTTTTGAATATTAATTTTATTTATTATTGAATATAATCAATTTATAAATTGATGTAAATATTTATATACTAAAAAATTATTTTTTTTTATTTTATTTGAATTCTATCTTTGTTGGATATTTTTTTTGTATTGAAAAAATATTTTAATTATATTTTTAAATAATAATGAGGTAATAAATTTTGTTTAAATTTATCATTCATACAAAATTTGATATCCAAAATTAAATTATATAATATATAATAATATGATTTTTCTTTTTTTGAATAAATACTAATTCACTCCTTCAATTTGAAAAAAAAATTCAAAAAGTAAAGATCTATGAAATAATTTGATATTATTCTTATCATTTTTTTTTTTATTTTTTATTATTTTGATGTTTAAACAAAAATTTTTGAATAAATCAATTTAAAAATTATTACTTCTTTTCAATTATTTTTTATAATTACTAAATTATTTACATTATTGATTCAAAAATTTATATTTTTAAACAGGTAAACCAAAATACATTCCTGTCACTGATTTAAATTGTTCGATTGTTGAAGGTTTAAAGTTTTTTTTCATTACTACAGAATTAGTTTTAGTTAAAGTTAATATAATATTATCATTTTCTTCAATATATTTTTCTTTCTTTCTTTTTAATTTATTATATTTAATATTTTTATATTGTTTAATTTTAATCACTCTATCTAAATTTTTATATTGAATCTCATCTCCTTTACGAAGATGAATATAATCTTTATTATTTAAATTTTTTATTTTTTCAAAAACTTTTAAATTTTTTTGTAATTGTTCTTTAGCTTTTATATCATAATAATTATCTTTAATTTTTTTCATATCTTTGTCACTATAATAACCTTTATTTATATTTTCTTCATCGTCATAATGTGCTAAATTATAATAAAAATTATCTCTATCTTTATCATCAATAAAATATTTTTTACTTTCATTATAAATTTGTTTTTTTCTTTGCTTATTTAAATATTTATAAGTTAATTCTGACATTTCAAGTTTTTTTTTAACTGATTCTGGATTATTTTCGCTTATATAATAATCATTTATGATATAATTATTTAATCTCGATGTTGAATTAAATAAAGTCAATTTTTTTTCTTTATTTGTTCGAAAATTTTTTATTAATTGATTTTCATAAAGTGTTCTTTTTTCTTTATCATTTATATAATTATTTCTTTCTGATTCTTTAGTAATCCCTAAATCATCAGTAAATTTATTTAATTTATCTAAATAAGTTTTATATTCTTTCTTTTTGTTTCTACGATTCATTTTACTTTGACTTAAATTTAATGTTAAAGTTAATCCTTTTCTAATACATTTTTCTTTATAATTATTATTATTTATATTATTATGAATTGTATTATTTATAGTATTGTAGCTTGTAATAACATTAGTGTTTGTGAAAGAAGAAGAAGAAAAATCTTTTGTTTTATCAGTATAAACCCCTGAATGACTATTGTTATATTTACTTTTATTATTATTTTTTATTAATTTAATTTGTTTTTTCTTTCTAAAAAGAGAATTTTCTAATCTTTTTTTTAAATTTAATTTTATAGAATTTAATTCTTGATTTAACTTACTTTTATTCCTTATTAAATGTTTCAAACTTTCTTGTTCTTTATTCAAATCTAATTTTCCATAATTTTTATTAGAATTTGAAGAAATTTTTTTCTTAAAATGAATATGATTTTTTTTGATACCTTCTTGAAAAAGATAATTCCTTCTCATTAAATAACTTTTTTCTCCAATAGACTCCATAATAAAAATAAATTTAAAAATTAAAAAAAAAATTATTTTATTATAAGAAAAAAAATATAATTTTAAATTAAAATAAAAAAAATGTATTATTCAACTTCTTCAATTTCATTATTTTCTTCCTCTTCTAAATTACCCATACTTTTAGAACATTTAACAGGAAAGCATTGAATATTTCTATCTTTTAAACAAGAAACAATAAAACTTTGATCAGCATCTAAATCTTTTTCATTAATTCTTTTAACATATACGAAAAATTTAATATAATGTTTTAAATTATGTTCAAATTTTTGATGTTCAAAGAAATCAATTTTTTTCTTTTCAAAATCTAATCTATCAATATTACAAATAAAGCATTTATTTTTAATATCTTCTTCTTTTTCATTACTTTCTTCTCTTATTTGTGAAAAAGTAGAAACAATAACACCATTAATCATATTTAATAAAAGTAAAATAACAGTAATATAAAAAACTAAATCAGAAACCCATCTTAATAAATATAATGACATTATATCAAAACCTTTTTGTTCTATTATATCTCCAATTCCTCCTCCTGCTCTAACTCCATGATTAAAGAAATTTATAGTACATTCTAATAAAGTTTGACAGAAATTTTCACTTATTCCTTCTACTACAACATTATATTCATTTATTAAGAAATAAAAACCAAAATTTGAATAAAAGAATATTAAAATTAATAAAAATCCTATCATACATATTAATTGAGTTAATCTTATTTTAAATGCTAAAACTATTTCTTTTATTGTATCTACAAATTTTATTATTGAAAGTAATTGAAGCGCAAATAGAAATGAACCATATTCTGAAAAAACTCCTCCTATTCCCATTATAATAATTAATAAAAGTAAATATATTTCATCATTAAATAAAAATGCATCAAATACATAAACTTTAATTGCTTCTAATATTGTTAATTTATGATCTTTTCCTAATTCATTTTTTGAAAGTAAAACATAGAAATTATATTTTGATATTATAAATATTATTAAAAATACTACGTCCATTATTACTTGTAATCCTACAAAAAATCTTGTTGAATATTCTAATATTAATTCATTTCTTTCATTTACTCCTGTTAAAAAAAGTAATAAAACAAAATTAATAACTAGTGAAATTACAAAATTATAAAAACCAACATTTTTATAATCAATAGTTAATAAATTTTGAATATATTTTGATTTTTTAAAAACAGAAGTTTTATATTCTACTTCAGACATAAATAAATTTAAAGCATCAATTAAACTTTTTAATTTAGTAGTAGAAGTACTTCTATCAACATCATGTAAGAAATTTTCAATATTATTTTTTGATATATAATAAAAATGAGGATCAACAATAAAATATATAATTTTTAATTCTAAATTTTCATCATTTTTTACTTTAAATTCACATTTTCTTATAGTTTTATTAAAAAATTTAGAAGTAACAATATAATCATTCATATAATTATGATCAATTGCTTTTACTTTTTCCATTGAAATAGTTTTATTTCCTCCAAAGAAAGATAAAGTTCCAGATTGATTAAAATTTTCTATTTCAAAAACTTTACTTGGCATTAAATCTTTTTCAGCATATTTTAAAATTTTTTGAGCTTCATTTAAATCATATTTTTCTCCTATTATTGTTAAAAATAAATACATTTGACTTGCTAATTTGAAAAAATTATCTTCATAAAAATGAGGATTTGTTTTAAAAATATTTCTTAGGTCTCTCATAGAATTTCCATTTAATTCTAGAAAATAAAACAATTTATAAAATTCTCCTTTATTATAATTAATTCTACATAAATGAGAAATATATAATCCTCTTAAATAAACACAAATAATTTCAATTAATTTATCAGGAGGAAATAAGAAAATAAAAGCTCTTACAATAGAAGAATCAATATTTTCTTGAGATAAAACATTATTCATAGTAACAAATAAATAATATTTCATATGAAAAGATAATTTATTAAAATAATCATCTTTATCAAATAAAACATTTTTAATTTGGTTTGCCAAAGAAAGAAAAATAAATCCTTGATTAATAGGATTATTTTCAAAAGTTCCATCTTCTTGAAAAACTTCATAATCAGAAGGTAAATTTTTTTGATAAAAATTTTTAAAATTTGAAGTATCAGTTCCTTGAATCATTTCAACAATTAAATCACTATATCTAGTATATAATTCTAATATATTTTCATAATTTTTAAAAGGAGTTAAACTTTTAAAAACTTGACTTTGAAAATCATTTTCAACATGTAAACTAAAATTAACAATTTTCATCATAGAACATAATAAATTAAAAAAAGAAACTTGTCTAGTATATAAAAATTGTAATTTTTCTTCTTCTAAACCTTGATCTTCACTTTCATAAGTTGTAATTTGACTTTGAGAAGACTCTTCTTTTTCTTTATCATCTTTTTTATTTAAATTTAAACTATTAATTAATTGAGTAAATCCCATTCCTGTTGTTACAGTTGCTCTTTTTTTTTTAACAATTTCATCACTTCTTATATTAGTTGAAGGAGATAAATTTATTCTTGCATTTGTTGTTGAAACATATCCTTTTCTATGAGAATATATATTTTTATTATTTTGAAGAAATTTTTCTGGATCAAAATACATATCAAAAAATTTCTTTTGAAATTCTTTATTATGTCCTTCGCATAAATTTTGAATAAATTTTATTGCATTTTTTCCCATATGATATACTATTGTATCAAATTTTCCTATTTTTAATATTTCATCTGAAGTATTTGTTAAAAAATCTATATCATATAATTTTTTTACTTCATTTAATGTTGAACCTACTATTATTCTTTGGATTAAATATTCAAAAAAATTTTCAGGAATTGTTAAATCTTCACTTATAAAAGCTTCTTGAAAATTATCTGAGTCATTATTAAAAAAACCATTTAAATATATTAATATATATGCATTTTGAAATTTAAATTTTGTTATTTTTTTAATCTCTGGTTTATATTTATCTTCATTTATTATTCTTATATTAAAATCTGTTAAACAGTCAAATAATTTTGTTTGAAGATAATTTAATATATATATTCCAAAATCAATTTCTAAATCATGTTTACAAAAACGATATGAATCTATTAAAGATAAATTATCATCATAAGTTTTTGATTTTGATCTTTTATATATATTATATAATTTTAATTTCATTATATTTGTTTTTTCTTTTATTTTATCAGAAACTGTATTTTGTGTTTGAGTTGAAACTTTCGATATTAATCTTGAAGAATCATCTTTTTGGAAATTTATTATTTTATGAATATTTTTCTGATATATTTCAAATATTTTTGCTAATTCAAAATATTTTATTTTTTCTCCCATCAATTTAGCATCTGCATAAATATCATCTAAAACACTTTTTGTAAGTTCATTTTTAACAGTAAATTCTTCATAATGATACATTAATCTTTCAATTTGATATGATTTTTTATTTTCATCAAGATAAGTATTACTATAAAATGAAATAGTATTTTTTAAAAAGAAAAATACTAATTTATAGAATATATAAACATCTTTACCATAAATTTCTTCAGAATCTAAAACAAAAGCATTAATCAAAGTAAATAAAGGTCTCATGAAAATATTTTCATAATATTTAAGTGGAAAATGTCTATCAATATTATCTTTATTATTAGCTCGAGCTAAATAAGAATCAAATTTATTAATATTATATAATTGGAAAACTTCTAATAATTCTTTTCCAATTTGAATAATTTGTTCAATTTTAGGAACTTGTTCATCTTTCAAAGAATGTTTACTTAAATGAACTAAATTTAAATTATCTTTAACATCAGGCATATATAAATTATCAAGAGTATCAACCATTCTATCAATTTGAAATTGAATAGGTTGTTTTAAAGTAAAATAATATCTAGTTAAAGAATATTCAACTTCAATAGGAACTTTATCAAATGTATTTTGTAAAAACTTTAAATAATAATTTATAAATTCTTCTCTTGAAATTATATCTGCTTTATCCATATAATTATAAAATTCAATATCAGTATCATATAATTCACATAAAAAATTATAATATTGAGGAAGAAATTTAATTATATTTTTTTTTTCTTCTATTTCTGATTCTTCCATATCTTCTTCTTTTTTTGCTTCTTTTAATCCTAATAATTCTTTTAAATAATCATGTATTCTTTCCATTATATCTTCATTTGAACCAATATATGAAAATACATGTTCAAAAGCTTCAATTGCATTTAAAAAATCACTTTTTTGAATTGTAATTTTTTTTAAACTTTTAATAGAAATTCTCATTAAATCAGCAATAATATCTAAATTATCTTTATTTAATAAAAGTAATTCAGAAACAACTTCACTGAAAAAATAAAAATTTTCAAATTTATATTTTTTATCAATTTCATCTTTTTCATCTTCTTCATCATCATCATCTTCATTTTCTTCATTATTATTACTAATAGTTTCATTATTAATAACACTACTATTATTAGCATTACTAGTATTAATATTACTAGTAGGATTATTATATTTATTATAATTTTCAACATCAATTCCACAATAAATCATTTCAGATAATCTTTCTAAAAAATCTAAAGTTGTTGCAATAACATCATTAAAAGTTGCTGCAAAAATTTGTGGTTTAATATTCATTACAAAAGTTAACATTCTACAATCTCTATTTGCTAAAAGAAATAAAAATTTTAAAAGAAAATTTACATTATCTATTAAATCATCTTTATTATAATCAAAACCTTCATCTGGTTGAGGAAATATTTTTCCTCTTGAATATATATGAATAAATTCTTCCACTTTTTGAAAGAAAACTGAATAAAATATTACTTTTCTCATTTTTTGTAATTTTTCAAAACTTTTATGTTCAGGAGGAGAAAAAATACAATAAGGATGAGAAATTTCGTCTAAATTAAATCCTTCATTTAACATTAAACCATGAAATTTACTTAATATTTCATTTGCATTTTCAAAATAAGTTTCTTGATTACAATCATATGAAAAATATTGTCTATTAATATTATTTAAATCAAAAGAAAATATATTTATTGCATCATAATATTTTTGTTCTAAAGAATTTTTTATTTGAACATAATGTGAAATATTATCTGGATTAAAATCCATTAAAGATTGAATTTCTTCTTCATTACAATTATATATTGAATTCATATAAAAATCTTCTTTATCTAACATAACTTCAAAAAATTTTCTTAAATAATAATCAAATATTATTGTTCTTGATATATCATTTTTTCTATCAAAATCTTTTATTGTTAATAAAAATATTTTTGTTAATTTTGATGAATCTTCATTTTTTTGAAACATAAAACCTTTTTTTTCTACAGTATCAATTTTTTGGAAATAATCATAACAAACTCTATCATTATTATATATTGTAGTATAAACAACACTTTTCATAATATAAAAAACACTATGTTCAATATTACCTTTTCCTCTTTCAGCATGTAAATTTAAAGTTTCTAAAATTAAATCAAAATATCTTTTTCTTCCTTCATTATTCATAATATTATATTTAATTAAATACTTCATAATTCTATTAAAAGTAGGAAAAACATATGACATTATTCTTTCAAAAATAGAAGGAAATCTTTCATTAACTTTTAATATTGAATCATATAAATCTAAAATATTAGAACCTAAATCATCTAAAAAAATATCATCTGGAGGTTCTTTTCCAAATAAATAAAATTTTTTTGTATTATGAATATGAATATATCTTTGATATAAATTCATATTAAAAATAGTTCTAACATTCCATAAATTAGTATATTTTAGCATAAAAGTTCTAACAACATAATTAAATAATAATTCAGCAAAATAAAATTTAGCAGTAATAAAATTAGTTGCCATATCTTCATCTAAAGAATTTCTTAATTCATTTAAAGACATTAAATTAAATAAATCTTTAATTTTATAAGTACCTAAAAGAGAAGGAACAACATGAAAAAATTTATTTTCCCAGAAAACAGCAAAAGCACTAAATAATTCAAGAATTTTATAAATAATAAAATTTTTAAAAAACTCTTTATTTAACTCTGGATTTTTTTTAGTACAATACTGATTAATTTGGTTGATTAAAGTATCAAGATAAATTTGTTTACTTTTGGCAATTTTGAAAAGAATATTAAAGTTAAAATTTCTCATATGTTTTTTGAAATCTTTCCTGCTCATAAAATCAGCATTTAATTTAATAACATTAATTTCATGATAATATGGACAATAACAAATATTTCTTCCATAATCACAAGAACTTAAATTATTATCATCAAATTTTAAATTTAAACAATATTCAACACAAACAGCACAATAAGTAACATTTTCATATTTAAAATAACCTCTATTAGGAGTATGTTCAAAAAATTTAGAATAAAAGCATTGAGCTTGAGTTTGAGAAGCTTGAATTTTTTCTTTTGCAGTATTTTCCATTTCTTGTGTTATCATATGATTTGATAATCCACATGAACAAATATTTATTCCAGGTACTTCTAATGTTGGATGATGATTTTTATGACAAAATTTTGAACAAGCTTCACATATTGGCTCAAATCCTTTTGTTCCTGATGAACATGGACATAAAAAATATTTCGCATGTTTACTTGAATCGTTTGCATATGTACAGTTTGGTACTCTTATCACTTCTTCCTCTGTTTTTGCTATAAAATCATCTGAGGATGGATACATTTTTTCCTTGTCTTTCTCTGTTTCTTGAATTATTGGAAGAGAGTCTAAATTCATTTTTATGTATTTTTGATCCTTTGATTTTGACATTTTTTTTTTTTAAAATTTTTTTTTTCAAAATGTTTTTTTTTAATTTGAAGTTTTTTTTTCTAATTTTTTTAAAAATTTGATTTGATGAAATGGAAAGGATGGAATATTATAGTTAAAAATTATAAAAATGGAAGTTATGAAGGAGAAATGAAAAATGGTAAAAAAGAAGGTAAAGGAATAGCAAAATATTATAATGGAGATAAATATGAAGGTGAATGGAAGAATAGTAAAATGGATGGAATAGGAATATATTATTATAATAATGAAAGTAAATATAAAGGAGAATGGAAAGAAGGTAAAAAAGAAGGCAAAGGAATATATTATTTTAAAAACGGAAATTATTATAAAGGAGAATTTAAAAATGATAAATATGAAGGAAAAGGAATATATTATTATCACAATGGAGATAAATATGATGGAGAATGGGAAAATGATAAAAAGAATGGAAAAGGAATTTATTATTTTTTAATTGGACATAAATATATTGGTGATTGGGTTAATGATAAAAAAGAAGGTTATGGTATTTTTTATTATAATAATGGAAATAAATATGATGGTCAATGGAAAAATGATTTAATGGATGGAAAAGGCATTATTTATTATAATGATGGAAGTAAATTAGAAGGAGAATGGAAAGATGGAATTAAAGTATAATATAGTTTTATTTTTTTAGTTTTTTTTATAAATTTTTTTTTAATTAATAAATTTTCTTTTTTTAAAGTTTTATTTTTTTATTATCACAAAATCTATTTTTAAATGACCAAAATTTAATATATCATTTTCATTTAATTGGTAATATTTATTGTCATCTATTTTTAATCCATTTAAAAATGTTCCATTTGTACTATGTAAATCAAATATATATGGTTTAATTAATTCTTGATCTTTTAATATTATTTTTTTAAATTGAATTACTGAATGTTGTCTTGATATAGATGAAGAATCCAAAATAATATCACAAATTTTTTTTTCTTTTCCAATTAAAAAATAATCTTTATCTTTTAATTTATATAATTTACTTGGTTCATCGTCATTTTCTTCAAAAAGATAAAGTCTCCAATCTTCTTTTGGTATACATTTATCTGCAGGAATATTATATTTTAAAATAATTCTAAAATATAAAATATAATATTTAAAATTACCCTTCTGAATTTTTTTTATTTAATAAACCACTTGGCTCAAAATTTGGTTGTTCTTTAATGATTAATGAAGAAGAATCATTATTATTATTATTATTATTATTATTATTTTCCATTTAAATAAAATAATTGTCAAATAATTGAAAAATATATATATAAAAAATAATTGTCATATTATATTTAAAATTTAAATTGAATGAATAATGAAAATTTAGAAGAAGAAGAAGAATATTTAATAACTGAAAAAATAAATGATTTACCTAAATGTAATAAAATCAAAGATATTATAATTCCAAATGTTTTAATAGCAAATAATTATTCATGTCAAAATAATTCACCATGTACAGAATTACTATCCCAAAGGAAAAATTTAGAAGATAATTTAATGAATAATTCTCCAAAAAAAAATTTAAATTTATCTGAAGATTTTATGCCTGATAGAATTAATAGGAAATTATATATTAATCATTCTTTAGAAAGTTTATTAATTAATAACTTTAGAATTTTATTTAAATCTAAATTTAGAAGATTAGCCAATAAAATTGAAGATATTCAGAAAGTAAAAGACAATTCAAATAATATTAAAAGTGTTTTTAAATATTGGAGATATTCTAAAAATAGATATATAGTTAAATTGATAAATTATATTAAGTTTTCTCGTCAAAGATTATGTTTTTATAAATGGGAAAGACTTATTAAATTTAAAAATTTTCAAAATGATATTCTAAATACTAAACAAAATAAATTGCTAAACCAATTTAATATTATTGATATTTCTTTAGAGGAATATAATAAAAAAAATATTAAAGATTTTAATGCAGATTTTAAAAGTAACAAAATTAATATAACCCAAAATAAAAATTTGTTAGAAAAAATTCATAATCATCATTTAAATATTAATTTAATATTATTAAATAAAGATGAAAAAAATAAAAGAAATATTTTAGAGAAAGATAAAACTATGATAAATGAAGTTGAAAATTATTATCAAAAAAATATAAAAAACATTCAATTAGATAAATCACAGAAGAAAAATGAAATTGAAAAAAATAAAAGTTTAAATAATATTAATGATATTTACAAAAATGAATATTTTGAAATAATTAAATCTGATGAAAAAAATGAAAAGATTGAAAAGCATAATAATTTAAATATTAAATTGGATGAAATCGATAAAAAATCAAAATTAAGTATTAAAAAAATGAAGAAAGATGATAAATCTTTTAGACAAGTTTACAAAAAAAGTAAAATTTCATGTTTAATTAAAAACATAAATTTATATCATAATCAAGAATTTTCTAAAAAAATAAATGAAGATTTTTCAAATAAATCATCAAAATTTAAAATTTTATCAAACACTTTTATAAATGATATTGAAAATCAATATAATATACAAAATAAAAAATATATCTCTGAAGATATTTCTGATAAAAAATTGGAAAATAATTTTTCAAATAAAGAAAATTTAAAACATCAAAATGAATTTTATCAAAATAATTTTGTAAAAAAAATTCTCATTGATTCCGAAAATAAACAATCTATTATTCAAAATAAAGTTCTTGATTTCAATGATTTAAATAAAACATATGAATATAAAAATATTAAAAAAATTAAAAATGATAATCCAAATAACAACAATGAAATTGATAATTCTAATTATGATTTAAACAATATTATTGAAAATATTCAAAAAAAAGGAATTAAAGAAATGAAAATTGATAAAAAAGATAATAAAATGCAAAAAATACAAAGAGTTAAAAATGAATTAATAGAACTTCAAAATAGTTATTCAAAAAATAATATAAAAATGTTAAATGAAGATTCTGAAACTATACATTTTAATAATTTAAAAAAAAACATTAATGAAATTAAAGAAATTCATAAAAATTATAGTCATCATAATCTCAAAAAAATAAAAAATAAAGAAATTAAAAGCCTCAGATTAAAGGCGATAGATAAAATTAAATTTGAATGTGAAATGCTAAAATATTATAATAAGAAAAGTTTGAAAACTTTTAATCAAGATATTCAAAATAATAAAGAAAATATTGATTTGAATGAAAGTACTTTAAATCAAATAAATAAATCTTTTCAAAATAAAAAATTCAAAAATTTTACTTTAGATAATAATAATGAACATAAGATGAATTATTCTAATTCAAAAATTGAATTTGACTTGATTATAAAAAAAATAAAAAAAGAACATTTCAGATATATAAAAGATGATAATTTAAATCAAAAATTAAGAATAAATTTAACTCCTCCAAATATTAATTCAATACATAAATATTATTTTAATAATTTAAAACAATTAAAAAAAGATTTTCCTTTAATTAAAACAGAAAGTAAAAGAAATAACAAAAATTCAATTAGTTTAATTGAAAGAGATTATAAAAATTTAAGTTTTAAAAATTTAAAAAAGGATTCTTTAAATTCAAAGCATAATATCAACAATAATAATAATGTATCAATTTATTCAATTGACAATCAATATTCAAAAATTAATAAAAAAACAATAAATTCTGATTTATTGGACAAAACAAAATCTAAAATAAAAAATGGACCAATAAATTTAGATATTGTAAATTTAATATATAACCAAGATAATATTTTTCCTTTTAAAGAAGATAATATAGAAAAAAGTTTAAATATTGATAACAATGATAATAATTTATTAATTGTAATTTCAAATTCTTTTAATAAAGACAAAATTCAAAATTTTAAAAAAGATAATAAAAATGATAAAATAATTTCCAAAAGTAATTCTCAAAAATATTTTAACAATTTATTAAATAATTATAAATCATTATATATTAAAAAAATTATAAAAGATCAACCTTTAGTTAAAAAAAGTAAATTAACAAATTCAAAAAAAATTTCTAGTTTTGAAAAAATATATGAAAGGAAAAATATAAAAAAAATAAATCTTAATAAAACAGATTCAAAAATATATAATATTAATTTAAACAATAGTGATTTTGATATAATAGAAAAAAATTTGAATAGAAGTTATTCAAAATTATTTAATGAAGATAAATCTTCAGAATCTTTAATTTTAGATAAAGAAAATAAAAATGAAAAAAATTTTAATGAAATTGAAAATAATTATAGAAATAATCATATAAGAAAAATTAATAAAGATTTTATTCCTGAAAAATTAACTTTATTCACAAATGATAAAAAAACAAAATATACAAATAAATCAGAATTTAAATCTAATATTCAAGAAATACAAAAAATTGATGATTTTGCAAAAAAATTTATTCAATCTTTTTGTGAAGATAAAAAAAATGCAAAAATCAATAATTTTAATAAAGAAAATCTTAAACATTTGAGTGTTGGTAATAAAAATAAATATGAAAAAGAAATGACAAATAATTTATTCAATATTAATCAAAATTATTTAAATAAAAATATTTCTTTTTTTCAAATTGATGAAAAAGATAAGAAATTAAATTCAAATATAAAACATAATATTAAAATTAATTTAGAAGACAATTATAATAGTATTAAAAAAATAAATGTAGATTTAATTGATAAAAGGAAGATATTATATCCAAATAAATCTATGGAGAAAATAAATATTAATTTTAATTCAAATTATATTCAAGAATTTAAATTAGATAAAAAAATAAATAAAAATGAAATCAATTTTAATAAATTAAATTTAAAAGAAATTGATTTATTTAATATATCTAAAAATAAAAAAAAATTTAATGCTGATTATCAAAATGAAAGTTTACAAAAATTTGAAAAAAATAAAATTAATTTAAAAGAAATTGATTTATTATATAATTTATTAAATAAAAAATTTTTTAGTGAAGAACAAAATAATCAAAAGTTAAATAGTTTTGAACAAACAAATTTTCCAAATTTAAATTCAATTAAATCATTTTCTTTTGATTCACCTTCACCAAAATTATTTTTAAATGATATTAAACCAAATCTAAATAATACTGAATTAATTAAAATACATTACAAAATAAATAATATTAAAACATTTAAAGAAGATAATGAAAATATCAAATTATCAAATATATTAAATAATCAAATATTTAATAATAGAATAATTGAAGAATATTATAAAAAATATAATCTAATTAATGATGATTTACCAAATATTAGAATAAATAATTCTAATATAATAAAAGTAAAAAATTCTTTAAACGAAATTCATGATTTCAAAATTAGGCAAGAAGAAAATATAATGGAAAAAATGGGAGAAAAATTAAATTTTAAACCAAATGTTACAATTTCTTTGGAAGAAATACAAAAAAAATTTTTTGAAAAACATAAAAAAAAATTTAATAAAGAAAAACAAAGTGAAAAATTAAATATATTGGTTAAAAAAAAAAATCCTTTTCAAAAATTAAATTATATAAATCTTAAATTTAAAGAATATGAAGAAAGTAAAAT
The DNA here is from genome assembly GCA_023805745.1 of Isotricha sp. YL-2021b. Classification (NCBI taxonomy): domain Eukaryota; phylum Ciliophora; class Litostomatea; order Vestibuliferida; family Isotrichidae; genus Isotricha; species Isotricha sp. YL-2021b. The sequence continues at coordinate 64,758 of JAJJKW010001534.1, forward strand.
GAAAATAATATCAAAAAAAATAGAAAAGAAAACTAAAATACATTCTCCTCCAGATTTTGCAATTTATTTAAAAGTAATGATAGAGAAAAATTCAAATAAAATTTCCCCAGAAGAAAGAGATTATTTAAATTCTATATATCAAGAAATGTTATTAAAAGTTTATAATATTGATGATGAAGAAAAAAATTTAAGTAATGTTATTAAAGGTTATGAAGAAATTATAAATAAAATAAGTATTATATTACTTTCCCTTAAAATTCAAATGAATTATTTTCCTGATAGTTATTTTGAAAAATTCAAAAAACATAATGGTCAATTTTTATTTAATAAAGATAATAAATATTATATTGAAAAAAAGAAAAAGGATAATTTAGGAATTTCAAATAAATTTAAATTCTTAATTTCTCAATATAAAGAATTAGGAATTAAAGAAAATGATTGTTCAATTAAATATCAAAGAAAAATTTATATAACAGCTTTTCTTTTGTCTTTTATTTTAGTTTTAATAATGAATATAATTTGGAACAATTAAATATTACTTTATTTAAATTTATTAATTATTAAAAAATTGTTATTTATATTATATTTATAAATAATAGTAAAAAAATAACTAAAAAATTACCATTTAAAAAAAATAATCAAAATTTTTAAACAAATCTCAAAAAAGCCAAATGTCAATTGAAAATATAGAACAAATATTAGAAAATGCTTTAAGTATTGATAAAGAAACAAATCAAAAAGCAATGAATGACATAGTAAATTTAAGTCAATCAAATTTCTCAATTTTTTTAGAAAATTTAGGAAATATATTATCAAATGAAAATAAACCTAGAAATATAAGACAATTAAGTGCAATATTAATGAAAAATTCTTTAATTCATTATGAAAACTTACAAAAAGAATGGAAAGAAAAATTTTCAAATGAAGAAAAAAATAAAATAAAATTATTAGTTTTATCAACTTTAGCATCTGAATATAAAGAAATAAGATCAAGTGCTTCAAATGTAATTTCTTCAATATGTAAAATTGATCAACCTATAATGACTCATTGGCCTAATTTAATAGAAAGTTTAACTAAAAATTGTTTTATAGATAATATTAATTTAAAATTATCTGCTATTGAAACTTTAGGTTATGTATGTGAAGAAATTAATATTAAATTTATCGATTCTAATACAGTTGATAATATTATGAATAGTTTAATTCAAAATTTATTGGATAAAGATAATAAGAATGATATTAATGTTATTCTTCATGTTTTAAAAGCACTTTATTATACTGTTAAATTAGCTGAAAAAAATTTTTCTAATGAAAAAGAAATGAATATCATAATGAATGCTATTTTTTCTGTTGGAGAAAAATATCAAAACAATGATGATATATTAGAAAAAATTGCTACTCTATTTATAGAAATGTTTAGTATTTCTTCTTATTATGATTATATTAATCCTTACTTTGATAAAATTGTGCTTTTTTCTTTTAATATTATAAAAGAAAAATATAAATCTAATGAAAGATTATCTCTTTTAGGGATTGAAATTATTTGTTCTATTGGTGATGAGGAGTTAAAAAGAGAATCTAATAAAATTATTATTAAAAATACTATTGAAGGTTTAAAAATAGAAAATATAAATAATAATTCTAGAAAATATTATAATAAAATTCATAAAGAATTAATTGAATTAATATTAAAATTTGTTCAAGTGCCTGAAGAAAATGAAGATGAAAGTGAATGGAATTTATCTAAAGCTTGTTTATATATATTATCAGTTTTAGTTAGAGTTATTGATAGAGATAATATAAAAATTTTTTTTGAAAAATTATATTATCAAATATCACAATGTAATAATATAGAAGAAAAATGTAAATGTTGGTATTTACTTTCAGGTTGTTTACCAACAGTTTATATAAATGAAATAATAAATTTAATATCAAATAATTTAAATAGAATATATAAAGATATTGATATTAATGAAAATATAAAAATACAAAAAAGTGCATCTTTTCTTTTAACAAAAATATCAAAGTCTTATCCTAAATTAATAGACTCAAATAAATTTAATCAAATTATACCATTATTATTAAATACTTTTACAAAACCAAATCCAACTGTAGCTCAAAATATATGTATAATATTACAAAATATAATTAAATTTAATGGCGATTTAAATACAAATAAAAGTTCAAATATATTAAGTAATTATTTTGATGATATTGTAAGAGGATTATTTATTCCAGCAGTTAATGAAGTTTTATCAAATTCAGAAGATTTAAAATTAGCTTTAAGTAGATTAATAACAATTGGAACTTTAATAGATTATTCATCACATGATAAACAAGAGAAAATAAAGGAAATTTTAGAACAATTTTTAAAAGAAATAGAAAGTACAATAAATCAATTTGAAAATATTTCTAAAGTTTCTAATCAAGAAAGAATATATCAATTACAAGATTATTATTATATTATCTTAAATATTATATTTAATAAATATAAAAGTGAAATTAGTTTAGATTCAGGAACAAAAATTTGGATATTAACAGAAAATGTGTTTAAATTAAGAAAAACAGTTTTTGAAGAAGCAAATATAGCATTAAGTTCCTTAGCAACAAATATGAAAAAGAACTTTTTAGAAATATTTAAAAATTATTATCCTTATATTACATTTTCAATAAAATCATATAATATAAAAAATTTATGTAAAACTGGTTTAGTATCATTATTAAATTCAATTCGTTCAATAGAGAATAATATAGAAATAAAAGCCAAAGAAATTATATTAATTTTAATAGAAGTTTGTACTTCTCCTGAAGTTTCTAGAGAAAATAAAACAATAGCTATATCATGTATTGGTGAAATATCAATTTATATGGGAATTAAATTTGGAGAATATTTAAATATAGTTTTTCAATTATTATTTTCAGCATGTGAAATGGCAGTTGATACAAATATTATTGATAATGATGAAGAAACTATTGAATTTATTATTAATTTAAGATATGAATTAATTATGACTTTTAATTGTATTGTATTTTCTGTTGAAGATAATACTAATTTACTTAATCCTTATATTATTAATATGTTTAAATTTTTTAAAGCTATTGTTAATGATAAAATTTATATGGCGCCTAAAATTTTAAAAAATATGATTTCTTTAGTTATTGATTTAGTTAGGATATATGGAGATGGAATTAAAGAAGTTTGTGATGAAGAATTTGCATCTAATTTAATTATTAATTTAAAAAACTATAATATTCCTAATTATGAAAGTGATTTGTTACAATATGAAGGTTTATTTAAGAAATTATATTTGAATAATAATTAATAATTTATTTATTTATTTTTTTGAATTTTAATTTAATTATTTTTATATGTTTTTATTCAATTTTATCTAAAAAAATATATGCTAAAAAAAAATTAGAAAAAAATTATTTTTAATGGTTTGTACAATTAATTTTAATTGTATTAATTTGATGTAATAAAATAAGAAAAAAAATAATTATTTGAAAAATATTAAATATATCTTAAACAGAAATATTTCTAATCAAAAGAATTTTTATAATTATTATAAAAATGTCAAATAATCCAATAACAGAAAATCCAAAAGAAGAAAATAAATTATTAGGAAATAAAACAAAACCTGAAAGTGAAATTGAATCAAAAGAAGAAAAAACTAATATTTGTCATTTATGTGAAAAAGAAAAAAGTTCTTATGTTAAATGTTCAAAATGTCATAATTGTTTTTGTCATAATTGTATAAGTAATATAATCTCTAAAGAAAAATTTGAAAATTTAATTTCAGATGAAAATCAAAAGTTAAAATGGATTTGTTTTGTTTGTCAAAAAAATTGTCCTTGTAAAAAATGTTCCAATAATGATTTTTGTTTATTATGTAATGAAAAAAATAATTTAACTAATTATAATGAAATAATTAAAAAGTTACCTTATTCTCAAGAAGAATATAATATTTTAAAAACAAAAGATAAAGATATTAAAAAAATTTTAGAAAATGAAGGAAAAATTTTTATATGTTCAAATTGCGTTCAAAAAAATAATATTTTATCTTATTTTTTAAGCTCCAAACCCTTTTCAACATTCATTGAAATTAAAGAAGAAAAAAATCAAAATTTAGAAAATAATAATAACAATGAAAAAAAGCCAAAAGAAAACATTTTTAATGTTCTTGATAAACAAATTGGAAATTATACAATAAATTCAAAACCAATTAATTTTCCTCAAAATGAAAATATTATAAATAATATAAATTATCAAAATAATCAAAATCCAAATATAAATAATATTAATAATAATAATATTAATGATAATTCAACCCCAAAAGATTTTCAACAAGCATTTAATGAAGAAAGTCAAAAAAATTTTATTCCTGGAATAAATAATAATTTAGAAAACCAAATTCCACCTTTTTATTTGAATTTTCTAAGAAACTCAACCTTAAATAATACTAATAATAATAATAATACAAAAGAATTAACTTCTACTTTTGCAAAAATTGCAGAATCATTACAAAATTTTAATGTTCACAATTTACAAAATAATTTAAATGTTTTATCTAATATTAATCAATTAACTGGAATTATTAGTACAATGTTAAATGATTCAAATAAAAAAGGGGAAGAAAAAAAAGAAGAAAATCCTAATTCTTCAAATCCAATGATTTCTTATATGATGACAATAATAGAAGATTTAAAAAAGCAAATTAATGTTATACAATATTATACTCAATTACAAAAATATTTTATAGGTTATATTATGAAATATTTAGAATTATTTATAGAACAAATATCAAATCAGAATTTTTATAATGAACAAAAAAATAATTTTTTTCCAAATCAAATACCAAATTTATTTCAAATGCCAGTATCAAATATAAATAATAATCCTAATTTAATGAATATTATGAAACAAATGCCTCAAATTCCAACAACAATGATTCCTGGATTAAATATTCCAAATATTCCTTCTTTAAATTTAAATCAAAATAATACTGATGATAAAAAAGATCAAAATAAAAGTAATAATTTTAATCTTATGTTTCAACAATCTAATCAAAATTCTGGTATTCCTTTAAAAATTAATGGTTTAAATCCTATGATAAATAATATTTCTATTCCTAATTTACATGAACAAAATATGTTTGATCAAATTAAAAATTCTCAAAATTCAAATTTGAATAAAATTAATACTCAATTTATGCCTAATCAAAATAATACTGCTCCTAATTTAAATACTCAAATTCCTAATTTACCAAATCAATTATTTCCTCAATTTAATTTAAACAATCAAGTAATTAATCCTCAAAGTTTATTTTTTAATACACAGAATAATAATAATAATGAAAATATGAGTAATATTAATAATATGGCTACAAATATTAATAATTTAGGTAATATTCCAAATATTAATAATAATAGTCAAGGAAGAGATATTCCTTTTAATGCTTCAATGTTAAACCAACCTAATCCATTTATTTATCAAATGTTTTTAAATAATCAAAATCCTATTGATTTAAATGATAAAGGCGATATTAATAATCCTCAAATTAAAAAGGACAATTAAATATTGTTAAAATATCATAAAAAAATGAAACAATAAAATAATGAATATTGAATAAAAAAACACAGTTTTTTGGTATATATATAATGTAAAAATTTGTATTAAATAATCTAAATTCAATTATAAAAATTCAAATAAAGGAATATTCAAAAAAAAATTAATTTTTTTAAAATATTTTTTTATAACAATTAATTATTCATAAATATAATTAAAAATAAAAAAATAAAAAACAACAAAAAAAAATGAAATTCAATTTTGATATAGAGATGTCATCCAATTATAACTCTCATAATGGAATAGTATATTTAGATGGAAGTAACCCAGGAAAATTTTCAAGACAAAATTACGAAAATTTATGTTATTTATTAGATACAATAGGAAAATTATCAGCAGAAGTAAAATAAAAATATTATAATTTAATATATTTTTATTATAAAATATTAGGCACAAAATTTAGGAGCTGTAATAACAACAGGAAATAAATTTTTTAATTCTGATCAAAGAATTTATTTAAAATGCCAAGGAAATGTTTTTATTGGATTTATTAAAATTGGAAAAAAACATTTATTTATTTATGATGATATTGGTAAAATTACAGAAATTAATCCTCTTTGTGTTTTAGATTTTTATGTATATGAAAAATGTCAAAGAAATGGTTTTGGAAAAATTATTTTTCAAGAAATGATAGAAAAAGAAAATATTGAACCTAGAAAATTAGGTTATGATAGACCTAGTGTTAAATTTCTAAATTTTTTAAAAAAACATTATTCATTATCTGATTATGTTCAACAAAATAATAATTTTGTTGTTTTTAAAGATTATTTTATTGATGATAAAAAAAAGAATAAAAAGAATTATAATAATATTAATAATTATAGTAATTTTAATACTTATGGAAATGACTATGATAGAAATTATTTTAATAATTCTGATAATAATAAAGATAAGAATAATATATATGATAATAAAGAAAATAATTATGAAAATAATTTTAGGAAATTAAAAAGAAATGAAGCTCCTAAAAATCAATCTGGAATACAAAAAATAATGAGAAGAAGGGAAAATAATAATAATAACGACAAAAATAATTATAATATAGAAATTGAAAATCAATTTTCTCCTAGAAAAAATTTTAATTATCAATCAAGTTCTTCTGAGTATGGTGCTTATTATTATATGAAATAAAATAAAACTAATACTTTTATAATAAAATTCCAAAAAATAAAAATAAAGGAATTTTTAAAAACCTTTAAAATAATATTTATATAGAAATAAAAATAAAAAAAAATAATTATAAATCTACGTTTTGACCTTCGTCTTCTTCTCCATAATTTTTAACATCAATATTTACAATAAGTTTTCCATTAACTAATTGTTTTGATTTAGTTTCTCCTAAAAGATATTGTCTTGTTGGAATAAATTCTTGAAATAAAAATTCATCATAAAAACTAATAGTATCAACAAATATTTCATTATAAGTGTTTAATATATTTTTAGTCTTAATATATTTATTTGAAATTATTATTATTTGGTTTTCCTTTATTCTCTTAATATCAGGCTTAATATCATTTATATTAATTTCTCCTTCAGGGTAAAACTCAATAAATAAACCATTTAGAGTGACATATATTTTATATTTTTTTATTATATTGACTTTTAAATCAGTTTTTATTCCACTTATAAAATCTAAATTAATATTTTTAAATCTTAAATTAATAATTTTATTTTTTTCTGTAATTGGATAAATAATTTTGTTATCTTCTATAATAATTTCATTTTTGTCATAAAGATGTATTGAATCTTTCAAATTAATCGCATTGCTTTGATCTTCCATAGATATTTTTTGTTTTAAATCAAAATATTGTAAAGAAAAATCTTTAAAAAAATTTTTTAACTTAGTCTTTAAATTAAAATCTTTTCCAGATTTTGCTTTAATTTGGTTTTTTAAAAATTTTATTATTTCAGAATTATAATATTGTATTTCATTATTATTATCATTACCTAAAATAAGATGAAGCACTTCAATTTTTTTGTTTTCCTTTTCTTCTCTAATATAATAATAATAATAGTTAGAATCTATAACTCTTTCTTTTTGTATATTTAATTCTCTTTTAAGAACATCTTCATAATAATCATTAATTGCTTCTAAACTATTTAATTTAGGCACATTATGAATAATAATCACTTTATTAAAATATTTTAAGTTTTTTGTTATTGAATTTAATCTTTCTATTTCATTTGCACCTAAATAAGAAACAACATAAATACAAAGTTCAGAAATTTCTAAAACAAAATTTCTAATAAATAATTCATTTATTTTTGTAGCTACTTCATTATCTTTTTTTCTTTTTATTTTTTCAATTTCTGATTCATCTTTATCAATTAGTTCTAAATTTCTTGTAAAATAATGAGATGTTAAATTTGAACCCAAAGAATCTAAAAAAACTAATTTTTCATTTTGATATACTTTAAAAAATAAACTAGGGTTTATTTTATTATCTGGATTTATAATATTATTCCCATATAATTTAGATAAAATAAAAGTTTTTCCGGAAAATTTATCACCAATTATTCCTACTAAATATTCCATTTTTTCTCCTTCAAAATATTTTCTAAATTTTTTTGAAGAATAAAAATTCCATCCATCTTTTATTAAATCTAGCATTCTTGTTATTTCTATTGTGCAATCAAATTTATCTGGTTCTTCATTTGTTGATTTGTGGTAAAATTTTCCCAAAAAATTTTTAAAATTCAACATTTTTAATTATTTAAAAAATTAATTAACTATTTTTAAATAAAATCATATTTAAATATAAATTAAATTAATAAAATTAACAAAAATTCAAAAAAATCAAAAAGTAAAACAAAATGAAATAAAATAAAATAAAATGTTAATAGCATATTTTTTCTTAATAATATATGAAATAAAAACTCAATCAATAGACATGAGTAGTTTACAAATGAATTTATTATTTAAAAATGAAGTATGTTCATTTAATGGATATCCAGTAATAGAAAATGGAACAATAAAATGTATATGTCAAAAAGGTTATCAAACTAAAAAAAATTTTTATTTAACAATAGTAGGTAAATCAACAGCTATTCAATGTTCTTATAGACAAAAAAAAAGATTTACTACTTTTTTTTTAGCAGTAATTACTCCTTTTGGTTTTGATTATTTTTATTTAGGAAAATTTTTTATTTTTTCTGTTATTTTTATTATAACTTCACTTACTATTGTTTTAGAAATTTTTTTTATTATCTTAAAAGGTAAATTAAAAGGTGATAATGAATTTCAAGAATATAGAAATGGAAATATTCATGAATTCAAACATAATAAAAAGAACATTATTTTTTATGAAGATGAAATCAATAGAAGAAAATTTATTTATAAAGTTTTAAAAAAATTAAAATTGGGATTACAATCATCAATTGGTCTTTTTTGGGTAATTAATATATTTTTACAAGGTTTTGGAGTCATTAAAGATGTAAATGGATTTGAAACAGAAGATGATATGTTATTATTGTTTGAAGTTAAAAGTTCTTATTAATTTTATATTTTTTTATAATATATTTAATTTATTATTATTATATTTGAAAAAACCTTTTTCAATTTAATATTTCAAAAAAGGAACTATAGATTAAAAATGGGTCCTTGTAATTCTAATAAAAAAAAAGAAATAAAAAAGGCATTTACCAAAGAGACAAGTTCTATTGAAGAGTATTCTCAAAATGAAACAGAAAAAATCAAAAAAAACATTAATGAAAATGATAATAAAAACGAAAACATAAAACCTAGTCTTACAGAACCACAATCAGAAAGATTAAATTCTCTTCATTCAAAATATTTAAGTGGTATTGATGAACATTTAAGAAGAAATGATGTTAAAAGAAAACTTCCAAAAGGTGAATATATTTTTAATAAAAAAACAGACAACCAAATTAAAATCGAATCTGATAATTTATCATCAAAAGTTGAATTATTTATAAATTTATTTAATCTAAAAAATAATAAAACAAATTATAGTATTAAAGTTTTTCTTTGTAATAATAAAAAATATGAACAATATGATTTTTTAAAACAAACAGAAGAAAAGTTTGGTTCAAATATAAATTATGGAACATCTTTTTTATTTGATTATTATTTTGAAAAAGAAGAAATTATAAGATGTCAAATTTTTGAAGAGAAAAAAAAAATAACAACAATGGATTTTTTAGTATGTTTAATTATGGGTAGTAATAAATGTAGAATAAGTAAAGAAATAATTAATGAACATTTAAAATTAAAAATCGGTGAAATCGAATTAAAGATAAAAAAATTCAAGGAAAATAATACTGAATTTCAAAATTCAATTTCTGAATTTTCAGATTTAGAATTTGAATTTTTTAATAATGATAAAGATGAAAGATTTTTTATATTAAAGAATTATAATGATGGAAATATATGGAGAGAAAGTTATAAAAGTAAAGAATTTATATTAAATAATAATAAAAGTAAATTAAATAAAATTAGAATAGATACAATTTTTTTATGTGAATCAGAAAATCAAAATATAATAATGGAAATATATAAAACAAAAGATTTAAATCCATCATCTTTTGCATATTTTACATTAAATAATCTAAATAAAGAAATTCCAATATATAATAAATTAAATATAAAAGATTTATCAGATAATGGTAATAAAGTCAATAAAAAAATAGGGAAAATAAATGTAAAACATCAATTAATTAAAAAATTAACATTTTTAGATTATTTAGAAAAAGGAATAGATATAAATTTGGATATTGCAATAGATTTTACATTATCAAATGGAAAACCTAATGAAAAGGATTCATTACATTATAATAGTGAAATGCCAAATGATTATGAAAAAGCAATTCTTTCATGTGGAAAAATTGTAGGATATTATGATAAAGATCAAATATTTCCAGTTTATGGTTTTGGAGGAATTCCAGAAAATGAAAATAAAGTAAATCATTGTTTTAATTTAAATTTCGAAGAATCTCCCGATATAAATACAATAGATAAAGTTATTCAAGAATATAAAAAAAATATAAATAGAATTTCTTTTTCTGGACCAACTTGTTTTTCATATGTAATTCAAAAAGTTATGAATGAAATAACCATAAAAATGGAAAAATATAATAAAGAAAATCATTATGAAATATTAATGATTTTAACTGATGGATTAATATATGATATGAAAGAAACTAAAGAATTATTAGTTGATTGTGCAGAATTACCTTTAAGTGTTATTATTATTGGTATTGGAAAAGGTGATTTCGGACAAATGGTTATTTTAGATGGAGATGAATTTCCTTTAACTGATGAAAATGGGAGAGTTACTAAAAGAGATTTAGTTCAATTTGTTCAATATGAAAATTTTAAAACAGGAGGAAAAGAAGAACTTGCTGAAGAAGTTTTAAAAGAAATTCCAAGACAAATTGAAGAATATTATAGTTTAACTGGAAATTTTATTGAATAGATTTTTTTTTTATTTTGGTTTTATGATTTTGTTTTTAAAATATTATTTTTGTAATTTAGTTAAGTTATTGATTATTTTAAATGTTTTTTTTTTCTTTTTGGTTTTAAGATTTTTATTTTTTTAATTGAAAAAAGTTTTATAATTTAATTTTTTTTATTTTTTTATTTATATAAGATAGTAAAAAAAGTTATTTTTTTGTTTTTTTAGTTTTTTCTTTTTTGATTTTTTCTTCATTTATTATATCTTCACCATTTTCTATTTTTTTTATTTTTTCTATTATTTGATAATCCATTTCTTCAACTTTTTTTCTCCTATCTGAATGTAATAATTTAATAATTTGATTCATTCTTAAATAAGTTTTAATAACATTTTCAATTCCTAGACAATCTCTCATAAAATCTTCACTCATATTTAAAATTTTTTTATTTTTTGTTTTGAAAGGAAAAATTTGAATAAGAAAAGAATTACATAAAGAAATTTTTTGAAGAATTCCTCCTTCACTCATAATATTATCAGTTAATATTGTTTTTATCCCATTTTTTTTTTTTATATTTTTATGAGTTTTTGCCCTTATTAATTCTTTATTCTTATTTTGAATATTATTATTATTATTATTATTATTATTATTATTATTATTATCATCAATAGAATAAATATTTAACATTTTTTCAGTTGAATAAAGTGATTTATTTAAAGTTTTTTCATCAAAAATTTTTCTTCTAGGAATAGAAATATCAGAATCACTATTAAATCCATTTAAATCATTAGTAATATTTTTTTTTTTTTGATTCATTTTTACATTTTCAATATGTTTATTAACAATATGACTAAAAATAACATAATTATTTTTAGTAGAAGCAAAAATAGACATAAATAAACTAGTACCTTGAAAAAAAATAGAAATAATTCCTCCAATTTGAGAAAGAATCTCTTGAATTGTTGGATAAGTTCTTGTATATTTATCAAAATTAATTAAATTTGAATGAAAATTTATTTCTCCTATTTCATAATCACTTTCATTTAATAATTTATTTGATATTTCCTTTGTTGTTAATGATTCATCAAAAAATGCAATATATAATGATTTTGATTGTTCTGATATTATTCCTGATTTAGTTTCATATTCTATTATTTTATAATAATTTTCTATTTGAGTATAATATTTTGTTGATAATTGAAATGAAATTAAGAATTTTTGAATATTTATTGGATGTTTAAAATTTGAATGTTCTATTTTTGGAATACTAAAAATAAATTTAAATGTTATTTTATTTAATGTTGTCACATATGTTAAATCATTTTTTATTAATCTAAATGATAAATATGTTTCGTTTTCATTTAAATAATTTGATAAAGTTATTATTTCATTATTTCCTAAACAATTATATTTGCTTTTATCAAAGTTTATCTCATATTTTAAATCAACTGAATCACATTTTTCTGAATTTATTTCAGTTAAAGTTCCATTATGATCAGTTAAATAAATTTTAAAATAATATTTATCTTTTAATTCATTTTCTAAAATTTCTGAATTATAAGCAAAAATTCCATCATTAATATCAAAAGAATTTGAATCATTTAAATTTATTTTATTATATGAAACATAATAATTTTTATGTAAACACCATTTTACAAATAATTGTCCAGAAAAAATTAGAGTGAATAATATTATTATAATGGTTAATATAGCACCCAAATAAGTAGGTCTTCTTTTTTCTTTAAAAACATATAAAATCGGAGCAGGACTTAAAATATCAATTTGATAAAACCATCTCTTTTGCATAATATTTTTTTTTAATGTAATTTTTAATTTAAAAAAAATATTAAATGAATAAAAATAAATAATAAAAAATTAATTAATTAATAAATACATTTATAAAAAACAAATATGAATAATAAATACATAATATTCATAATATATATATTAGAAATAGTTAAATGTTCAACAATAAAAAAAGAAGAATATGAAGAAAAAGAAGTAAAAGAAAAAAAAGAAGAAGAATTAGAACCAAATCCATGGTATGCATATTGGTCTCCTGATTGTTGTATATGTAGTCCTCTTTTTCATAGAATTGAACAAATTAATAATAATGAAAAAGAAGAAATAAATATTCAAAAAAAAAAAGAATCAAATAATATATTTTTTGAAACAGCTTTAACAACAATAGTAAGATGTTCTTTATTAAGTTTTAAACATATTAAAAAAGGTAAATATAAGAATTTTTTTGAAAATATTTGTAAAAATTTAATTAGTATTATGTCTATTAAAACATTATTTAGTTTATGTAGTGGAAGTACAAGAAAATATTTTAGATATTTATTTTTTTTTTGTTCTATTTCTTATTATTGTAAAGGAGAAAGTTTATCAATAGCAATTACTATAATTATTTTTTCATTTATTAGAATTTTTGGTTATATATCTTGTGATGAAATTGCTGAAAAACTTTCTAATAAGAATCTTGTTGTTAAATGTATTATTAATGGAGTTCTTACTTATTTTTTAGAAGTTTATTGTGATTTAGGAGAAAAATCTCTAAATATAATTATCGAAAGAAAATTAAAAAGGTTTTAATTTTTTAAACTTTTTATTTTTAATTTATTTAAATTTTCAATTTTAGTTTTTCTTATAAAATTGAACTTATTTTTTGTTTTTTTTGAGTTAATTATTTTTATTAGTTTAATCTTTCCAAAAAAATTAAAAATAATAATTAATAATGATAATTGGATTAATTGACTTGAATAGTGGATTTAATTAAAATATCATTTATTAAAAAATAATAATTTGTGACAATTTATGAAAAATAAAAATTCAATTCTTGAAACTCAAATGGCAAATGTAAATAATAATAAAATAAAAAAAGAAATAACAGAGACAATAAAGCAAATAATAACCCAAAATATAAGGAAATATCAAAGAAAGGAAAATCAACAATATAAAGAGACAAACTTTAATTTTTCTATTCCAGAAAATAAAAAAATAATATTAAATGAGAAAAATCAAGAAAAAAATATTAAATATTTTACAACAGATAAAACATCAAAACATTATAAAGTAATGACATCAGAAACAAAAAAAAAAATATTAGAAGATTTAAAATTTTTAAGTAATACAGAAGTATCAAAAAAATATGGAACTTCAATAAGAAATATTGTAAGATGGAAATCAAATGGTTATAATAGAAAAACTGGTTCTGGAAGAAAAACTTTAGATCCTGAATTAAATAATAAATTACTTAAATGGTATTATTCACAAGATCCTAATTTAATTACTACGAGAATTTTTAGAAAT
>JAJJKW010001535.1:0-78949 GCA_023805745.1 Isotricha sp. YL-2021b
AAATTTTTTTTAATAAGTTTTTACTATTTTTTTTATTTCCAAAATAATTTTTTTATCTAATATTTAATAATCTAATATTTTTAATAAGTTTTTAATATTTTTTTATTTTTTTCCAATATATTTTTTCAAAATCAATTGAAAATGAAATTCATGGAGAAAATGATAAACATTTTTTAATAATTAAACAATTTATTCCAAAAACAATTCCAGAAAATATATTTTTATTTTCAAAATAAATAATTACATAAAAACATAAAAAATTATTTTTTATTTATCTTTAAATAATAATTTATAAATAATTATATATAAATTTGGATTTTAAATATTAAAATAAATTTAAAATCAGATTTTTATTAATCTTCATTCCGAGTAAATAACCCATAATTGTCTGACGGCAATTCCTATAAGTAAGGTTCATCATATAAATATAAATTAAATAACATTCATAATTTATAACATCAATTAAAAATAAATAATTTATGGGTGAAAAAAATAAATTATATTTAAATTTTAAAAATGGAAACAAAAACAGAAGAAAAATCAATTGAAATTGAATTTCAATATAAAGATTTAAAAGGAAAATTCGAATTCCCTGAATCTACAGAATTATATAATTTATATGTTTTTTGCTCAAAAGAATTTAAATGTGGAATTTGTTCTTTAATTTATAATGGAATTAACTTAAATTTTATTGATAAAAATAAGAAATTAATTGAAATTTTTAAAGAATCTTCAAATAAAATTAAAATAATTCAAAAGAAGAAACAATTTAGCAATGAAAATCAATTATCAAAAAATGTAAAAGAAAATGATAATATAACTTATAAAAAAGGAGAAATTACTCATTTAATTTTAGAAAATAAATATAATAAAACATTACAAAAAAAATTTGATAAAATTACATTATTAGATGAAATGATTAAAGAACATGAATTATTTTCTTTTTTTACATTTTTTGCAAATTGTAAAACTAATAAACTAGAAATAAGTCCTAATAATTTAGAAATTATTGATAATTTATTTCAAAAATTTGATATTGATGTTTTAGCAAATACAAGTCAATTGATAATTAAAGGAAATAAAGAAAGAATTAAAATATTAAAAAGTATAGAATATAATATTGATAATTTAATCTTTAATAATGTTCGTCATTTATATATTGAAAATGCTAATATAATTTTTAAAAATAAATTTCCTAAATTAGAAAGATTAACTTTAAAAAATGCATTTGGAGTTATAAATGAAGATAGAGATTTTAATTATAATAATTTATCTTATTTAAGTTTAACTTATAGTTTAATAAAAGATTTAATTGAAAAAACAATTTTATGTTCAAAAAAAATAAAAAATTTAGATTTTTTAAGAATTAAATTAGATTCTATTGATTTAGAAGATGAATTAGATTTAACTGAATATTTCAAAAAAGTAATATTTGAAACAGCAAAAGAAATTTCAATAAATTTAAAAGGTAGATTTACTTTAAGAAAACCAATTGAATTTGAAATGGAAAAATTAGATAGAATTTTTAAAAAAATAAAAGAATTAAGATTACTTCCAAGTTCTGAATTTGGAGAAGAAGAATTAAATGTTTTAAATAATAAACTTGATAATTTAAATTTATTTAAATTAACAAATCATGATATTTCAAATAAAGAAGTTTTGAAAGATTTCATTCAAAATTGCAAAAATTTAGAATATATTGATTTAGGTTATGAAAATATAAATATACATCCAGAAAAACTTTATAAATTAATAGGATATTCAAATGATATTTATAATATGGATATATATCAAAATATTAATTATGAAAAAATTACAAAAATTTTATTACCTTGTCTAGAATTCTCAAAAAAAAA
Source organism: Isotricha sp. YL-2021b (assembly GCA_023805745.1). NCBI lineage: Eukaryota > Ciliophora > Litostomatea > Vestibuliferida > Isotrichidae > Isotricha > Isotricha sp. YL-2021b. Next base: position 1,857 of record JAJJKW010001535.1, read on the forward strand.
TGCTACTTTATTAATTTTAGGAGATATGGTTTCTGAAAATCAGGAAATTAATGAAGGATTATTTTTATTAATTAAAAAAATAATTTTTTCAACTCCTTATCTAAATAAATTAGTTATCAAATCATTTGAAAAAACTGAAATTAATTTTTTAAATAAATTTATTGTAAACTTTATGAATATTCTTTCTTCACCAAAAATTAAAAAATTAAAATTAATTGATTTATATATTGATAAATCATTAATTGATAAATTATCCTTTATATTAATGAATAGTTCTTCTTCATTACAAAAAATAGAAATAAATAATATTATTTCTGAAGATAATGAAGCTGAATTTATATTTTATTCCCTATTATTTCAAATAGATTATTTAAATCTTGAAAAAATAAAATTTAGTAATATTACATGGAATGAAAATTTAGTTAATTTATTAACAGAATTTAATGATTTTAATATTTTTTCAAAAGCGAAATATGCTTCTTTTACTTCTATTGAAAATTTTGATAAATTAGAACCTATTATAAAAGAAAGTAAATTTAAAGGAATTGAACTTAAAAATGTTCCTTTTTCTGCTGAAAAATTAAAAGAATTATTAATTGCAAATGGAAATAATTATGAATGGTTATCTTTTGATTTAAATTTAAATTTAACAGATAAAAGCATTAATATACTGAATGTTATTGGAAATGTTTTAGTTAATCTTCCAAATTTGAAAGTATTAAAGTATTATGAAAGTTTTGAAAATATAAATGATAGAATTAAATTTGAATTTTTAGAAAATGTATGGCAAAAACTTAAAAAATTAAGAATTTTTAAAATTTATATTAAAAAAACAAGTTTAGATGCTAATATAGGAAGAGAAAAAAAAGTTTTAGAATTATTTAAATATTTAAGACCAATTCTTAAAGAAGAAAAATAAAAAAGAATATTTTTGATATTTATAATTAAAAATTTTTTATTAATTGTTAAAAAATAAAATATTTAAATATTACTATTTAAAAAACTTTATTTTTATTTAATAATATTTTAATTTTATTTTTTATGGATGACAAAATAAAATCTAACATAACATTATTTATAAGAAATAAATATAAATTAGAAGAGAATGAAATAGAAATTACTTTAAAAAAAATTGGTGGATTAAGTAATAAAAATTTTGTAGCTACAATAAAAAATAAAAATACAAATGAAATAATAGAGAAGATTTTATATAGAAAATTTGGTGAAATATCTGATGTTGTAGCACGTGATTTAGAAATTATGATAATGAATAAATTATTTGAAAAAGGAATTGGACCAAAAATTTTTGAAATAGACCCAAAAGGAAAATACAGAATTGAAGAATATTTACTAAATACTTCTCCTATAAATAAAATAGATGAATTTAATGATAATGTAATTAATCAAATTATACAAATTTTAATTCAATATTCTTTAATTTCAAATGTTTATAAATATGAAATTGTAAATAATGAAATTTCTTATCATCCAATTTTTAGTAATGAAGAAGAACATAAAGAAAAAAATAAAATTAATGAAGATATGTTTAAAAAATCCTTTTATGAGATGTATGAAAAAGCAGAAAAAAATTTTAAAGTTTTTTCTCAAGAATTTAAAAATAATATTATTAAAGAAAATAATGAAGTAATTTATAAAGAATTTGAACAATTAGAATATTATATGAATAATTATAGGAAACTTTTTACTGATATTTTCCCTAAAAATGGATATATGACTCTTTGTCATAATGATATTCATAGATTAAATTTTATAATAAGAAAAAATGATAAAAAAATTTTTTTATTAGACCATGAATATGCTTGTTTAAATTTAATTGGAAATGATATTGCAAATTATTTTAATGAATCATGTTATATTTATGAAAATGAATATACATTTACAAGTGATAAAATTGATTTCGAAAAATATTTTAATTATTATAAATTGTTTATTAAGGAGTTTTTAAATTGTTATAAATTTTTATCTAATATTGAAGATTGTAAAATATTTTTAGAGGAAATACAGACTAAAAAATATTATCTTAAACTTCATTGTGTAATTAATTTATTTTGGTTTTTGTACTGTATTATTTATTTAGATTTCAATTCTTGGTACAAAGACCAAAAAAATTATTTTTATTTTTCTCATGGTATTCATAGAATATTTCATTTTGAATCAGCTCAAAATGAAATTGATAAAATTAATAATAGTTATTAGATTAAATGGATTTAAATAAAAATTGAGTAAAAAAAAAATTTCAAAAATATTTTATATATTTTGATAAAAATATTAAATGTTAAATAAAATATTTATTTATTTTACTTTTTTTGTTCAAAAAAAAATTTATAGTATTTCTTCATACTTTTTGAGAAAATTTAAGATATTATTATCATTTATATTTTTTTCAAAAACTTTAATCTCTCTATTTTCCTTAATAAAATTTATTAGTTCTGAATAATATTTTTCAATATTTTCAAAATATTCTTTTTGTATTAAATCATATATAATTTGAGCATAATTACCATAATTTAAATCTTCTATAACTTCAAAATTATAATTATTATTTATAGCATCAATAACTTTTAAATTAAATATATTAGTTATATTAACTTTTCCATTTTCAATATTATAAATAGCTGTATTTCCTTCTATAATTTCATCATCTTTAAATTTTCCAAAAAATGCTTTGTCATTCCCCTCTAATAAAATTCCATTATCATCTTCTTTTTTTAAATTTTTAAATTTTCCTTTATATAATTTTTTAATACCATCATTTTCAATGATAAATCCTTGTTCAAAAATTTCATTATTTATTCGTCCAAAAAATATTGTATAATTTGATAAATTTTCATTTGAAATAAAATAAATTCCTTTTCCTAATTTAAATCCTTTATTCCATTTTCCAATAAAAATTTCTTTTTTATTATTTAAATTATCATAAATATATAATCCATTTCCTTCTTTTAAATTATTTTTCCATTCTCCAATATAAATATCTTTATTTGAATAATAATTAATTCCTAATTGTTCTTTAGTAAAATTTTCTGAAATAATTCCAATATACTTACAAACATTTTTAATTTCAATAATTGAAAAATATTTACTATCTTTTTTTTCTTTAGAATTGTATTTTATTGAAATATTTAGTTCATTTGAATTTAATTTATATTCATTATTTTTGTTTATTTCATTATCTATTTGATTTGAATCAAATTGAATTGCATCATTGTTTTGGCTCAACATAAAAAAAATATTTTTTCTTTTATTTTTTTTTTTTAAAAATATTGAATATATATTATTTATTATTGAAAAAATTTACAATCAAAAAAAAATTAAAAAATGTAAAATGTAAAATATCATTTATTTTGAAAATTTATACTGATAATTTTTTTCCAAATTTTCCTTTTTCAATATTAGCATTTCCTAATAAATAATATAAAATTAATTCAGGATTTTTAGCAATTGAATCTCTATATTCATCATTTAAATTATCATATAATAAATCAATAGATTTATCTATTTCATCTAAGCTTTTATTTTTATCTTTTAATAAACCTTCTTTAACAGAAATAATCCATTTTTCTTTTTTTCTTATTTGATTTTCATCATCTTCAATAAACTTAAATACAGATTCATTAGGTTCACTATATATTTTTTTTCTTTCAACTTCAAACATATTTTGAATTTCTTCTTGAGAAATATATCTTGATAAACCTTCTAAATTTCTTTTTTCTTCATCATAAAAATATTTTCCTAAATCAGAAGTATTACAATGTGTTAATTCTTTTAAAAAAAAATAATGTTTTGTATTTCCAATTAAATCTCTAAATTCATTTGTATATAAAGGATGATAATTTATATTAAAAAAATTAATTGGACCATAAAAATCTCTTAAAACAAAAGTTCTCATAAAGAAACGATTATTTATTGAAGTTAATTTTATTTGTTCAAATCTTTCTAATTGATCATAAAAACTTTCTTTAATTTCTAATTCATTATCAAATTCTAAAATTTCTTCTTTTTCATTAAATTCTTTTATTGGATTATTATATGCACTTGTTGTACTTAAATCACTTTGAGTAATTATTAATTTATTTTCATTTTCATGATGTTCTTCTTTTGCTACTATTAAACTTTTTTTTGATTGATTATCATTATTTAATTTATTTTGTAAATCTTTTGATAAATTATATATAAATTCACAAGCATTAAAATAATCATTTGAATAATTATCAAGAATACATTTTGTTTTATATTCATTTTTTCCTAAAACAAAACCAATTAAATATTTCTGATATTGTCTTAAAGGTAATTTTTGTAAAGGATCTTCTTTATCTCCTGTTGATTTTAATTTATGTTCATATTCTATAAAATCTTTAATATAATTTATATATGTTGTTAAATGAAGTATTTTAATTTTATTTTTATGACCATATAAATGTTCTCTTAAAGATAAAGCTTCTTTTATCAAATGATATGATTTTAATAATTCTCCTATATTTAAATAAGCTAAAGCTAATTTTTCAATAATTAAAATTTTTAAATGATCAGAAAAATTATTATAAAATACTAATTTATATGCATTTTCTAAATTATGAATTCCTTCTAAAAATTTACCAGTTGCAAATTGTATTATTCCTAAATTAAAATAAATTAAAACATTAAATATTGTATTACTAACATTTTCATTTGACATAATATTATCAGATTTTTTTAAAAATTTCTCAGCTAAAATTACTTTTTGATTTAAAATCATATGAGGAGACATATAAGCATAAAAATGATAATAAGAGGAATCAGGATATTCACGACATCTTTCTTCAAATAATATTATTAATTGAGATTTTAATTTTGTGTCTAAAGTTTTAAAATTTATTTTTTCTATTGGAATTATTTTACAAATATAATCTATTATATGTATTAAATTACCATAAAAATGAATTATATGATTTAATAAAATATGATTCTGCTTTAAAAAATAAGATGTTCTTATAAATTCCTTATCTATAAAAAAATATTTTTCTTCTGAAAAATCTATTGTTTCTTGTAATAATTCTATTTCTTTTTTAAATGATGATGATAAAAAATTTTTTTTATTAAAAGGTAAATCATTTTCATTTGATAGGTTTTCTAATTCTTTTTTAACAAAATCTAATCTTCCTCCTTTTATTCCAAAATTTAAAAGTAAGACTTTGATATTATAATAAAAGAAAATAACTTCTTGATAAAAATAAAATTGTTTTAATTCTTCTTTTGATTTCATTTTAGTTGTATTTCCAAATATTATATCACTTATATAATCCATATTAAATTTTTGCAATAAATTTATGATTAACTTTAAATAGGGAATATAAATTAAATAATCTATTTTTATTTGAATAAAAGAAAAAATCTCCTTAAGAATATTTCCTATTGTTATTATTAATTCATTAAAAAAAACATTTTGTTCTCTATTTTTATTTGCAGCAAAAAATTTTAGTAATTTACAATGAAAAAAATGATAAGAAATATAATCATCATTTCTATGTTCTTCACTACAATAAGAATAATTACATCCTCTATTATTACATTTTAATTTTGCTTTATTATTCCCACAAAATTCACATATATTATTTTGTCTGTTTTTTTCCTTTTGCTTAAATTTTTTTTTTATTTTAACAATTACATCTTCTAAATTTTGGAATTGAAATAAATTTTTTTCTCCCTCACTTATTTTTAAATCTAAATCTATATTCCATTTATCTTCATATAATTTTAATTTTTTAATATTATATGGCCATTTGATATTATCCATTGAATTCAATTTTTAAGTTCAAAATATTTTATTAAATAAATAAAATCAAAAGTATAATATGTTATTTTAAAGAAAATTTTTTTTACTGAAAGAATTTTATTCTTTGATAAAATATAAAATTTAATTTTTTAATGAAAGATAATATAAAAACTCAAAACGATATTGAGGATGAACAAGAAGATTATTTAGATAAAGTAAATTTTTTAGCAGAAGAAAAAGTAAGAAGTTTATCAGATATTCAAAAAGAAGAATGGAAAAAAGCAATAAGTTGGTTTTTTTTAACAGATTCAATAAAGAAAAAAATAAGAAATGAAATAGAACATAAATGTAAAACATTAGATATAATAATAATATTATTTTCAGGATTAGGTTTATTAACAAATGGTTTACAAAGTATGTTTTATTTACATTTTCATGTAAATTCTGTAAATAATTTATATACAATAAAAGTAGAAGGTAAAAGTGATAATTTTGTAGAAATATTAAGATTTATAACAACATTTTCAACAATAATAGTAATTATATTATTAATAATAAATTATAATATCAGAAAGAATTTATTAATATTTAAACAACAAGTATCCTATAATTCATCCTTATGGTCAACAGGATTATTAATACCATTATTTGTAGAAATACTTCTTCATTTAATTCATACTCCACCATATTTAAATAATGTAATGATAAATATGAGTACAACAGATACAAAAAAAATAGTAGTTCCAATAGATTTAGATTTATTTCTTTCAGTATTTATAACATTTAGATCATATTTAATATTTAAATATTATGCAAATTATTCAAAATGGGGAGATGTAAGAGCAGAAAGAGTATGTCAAGAATGTAATGCAGAAGGAGGATTTAAATTTACATGTAAAGCAGAATTAAAAGAACATCCATATTTTGTATTATTTTTTTTAATATTAATATCAATATTAATATTTGGATATTGTTTAAGAAATACAGAAATATCATTTATAATAGATGTTCCATTATCTCATTTTCAAGATTGGACTCATATGTGGAATGGATTTTGGTGTATAACAATGACAATATTAACTATTGGTTATGGTGATTATTATCCAAGAACTCATTTTGGAAGAATAATAACAATAATTGCTTGTTTATGGGGAACTTTATTAGAAAGTTTAATGATTGTTGCAATTACTAATACAATGGATTTATCTCCTCAACAAAATATTGCTTTTAAAGAAATTAAGCATTTATTATTAGTTAATGATAATAAAAAAAAAGCTCTTAATTTTATTAGATTATCTTTTCAAGCTAGAATGCTTGGTGAAGAATATGAAGATACTTCTGATTTAGATTTACAAATTAAACAAAAAATTGTATATGAAAAAACTATTAAAAAAGTTCAAGTTGCTTTAAATAATTTTAGAGAAGCTAGAAAAAAATTGAAACAAATTGAAAGAGCAACTACTATTGAAGCTTTAGTTAGAAAAATTAATATTAGTTTAAATGAAGATATGGATTTATTAGTTAGAACTTCTAAAATTCAAGTTGTTAATTTATTAGATCATATTAAATTTAGTAAATATTTTCAAAATGTTATTAAAGCTTATTCTCGAACTCTTGAACATATGACTGAAGAATTATATAAAAAAATTGAAGGAAAAATTCCAAATGATGGAATTTTAAAAATTGAATATGAACAAAATAAAAAATTAATTGATGGAAGTAAAGATAAAGAAAAAGAAATTGATAATCTTATTGAACAAAGAGTTAAAGAAATTGAAGGTCAAAAAGAAGAAACTGAAGAATTAAATTCTCTTAATAATATTGTAATGATTAAACCAATTAAAAAAGATAAAAAATAAATTAGTAATAATTTTTTTATAATAAAACAATTTTTAATTTTATTGTAAATTAAAAATTTGTACAATTTTATTTATTAAATTATTAATTAATTAATTATTTAATATCTGAAATTAATTAATCAAAATTTATTTATTATAAGAAATCTGATTGGTTAGATTTCAAAATAAAAAAAATTAAATATTCAAAAAAAAACCACTTTTCCAAAATCCCAAAAGCGGAATTAAAACTCTTAAAAAACCCAAAAACAAAAAAGTCAAAAAAAAAAATTTAAAAAAAATAAACTAAATAAATTTTTCAAAAAATATTATCTTTTAAAAAACTTAATAATAATAATAAAACCATAAAAAAAAAAGTATAAAACCCTATTAAAGAACCCCACTATTTCATTTATTTTTTTTCACTCATTTCCATAACTTTCTCAATTTTCATAGCTTCCATAACAGTAACAGTAAATTCTTTTCCTTCATCAAGCGCAGCTTTAATTCTTTCAGTTAATTTAGCATCACCTTCAGTTTCATCAGGGCATTTAAGATCTTGTCTAGTATTACCATTAAGATCCATAAGAGTAAGATAATTTTCATCATCACAAGCAATAACAGTCCATTCACTTCTTTTAATATTAGGAACTTCAACATTATGAGAAGTAGGAACAGAATCTTCATATTTTTTTCCATTAAATATATCTATTCCTGTTATTGAAGCTTTTGCATGACCATGTTTTCCTGTCTTTGATGTACTGTAATCTACTACTTTACATGGACGACCTTGGAATACCATGTATCCATTTTTCTTTATTGATCCTACTGCCATTGGATATGTGTCTGATGCTCCTGCGTCTGTGTGCTCGAAATGCTCATCGTGCTCGTGGTCACTCATTTTTTTTTTATATTTTTTTAAGTGGTTTTTCGCTTTTTTAGGGATTGGGTTTATTAGTTTTTTTTTTTTTTATATTTTTTTTTATTTTTTATTTTTTTGTGTTGAATGGTTTTTTTTATTTTTTTATTTTTATTAAAAAAATTGGAAGTATATTATATTTTATATAGGGATTTAAATTAAAATGGTTCTGAATTTATAAGTAATAATGTTACTGCTCCAATGGAAAGTACTATAATTATTATTAAGAAAATAAGTGAAACAATTTTATAAGTTGATAAATGTGAATCTTCATACACAAAATATAAAGTGTTCTCATTATTATTATTATTAGTATTATTATTTGTATTATTATTATTTTGATTATTAATATTTGTATTAATATTAGGATTAATATTAGAGTTATTTTCATTTTTATAAATATTATTATTTTCAGTATAAACTTGTGGAGTTTCAAGATTAATTTTTACTTTTTTACCACTATTTTCATTATTTTTTCTTTTTAAATTTATTTCCTCATTTTCATTAATTGATTGAGTTTTTTCTTCAATAATAATATCAGGTATATCTCTTAAATTATTTGAATTATTATAATTATAATTAGTATTATTAATGTTATTATTAATTAAGTTATTATTATTTTCTTCATTAATATTATTTTCTTCATTTAATATTAAAGGTCTCTGACTTCTTAATATTGTTTCTGTTCTTTGTGATTCTGGCATTGTTGCTTCTGTTCTCGCTGTTTTTTTAAATTTATTTTGATTCCTAAGTTTATTTTGTTTTTTATTTAAATATTTTACTTCATAATTATTGATAATCATTGATATACCTCTTTGCTCTTCTGGTAATAATTCTCTTATATCATCTGTATCTTTATTTTCTAATATATTATCATTATAATATTTTTCAATCTTTTCTAATATTTCAAAAGAAGTTGCTAAAGATATATTATTATCTACATAAATTAGAAAAACATTTAATTCATCATTTATTTGTATATAAAAAAATTTTTCTTTTGATTTAATTTTTATTTTTTCTGAAGATTCTCTTTTTTCATCAACAAATTTATTAAAAATTTGTTTTCCTTCAAAAATAGTTTGAGCAGAATTAGTATTTATAAATTCGTATATAATACAATTATTCTTTATATTCCCTAATAAAAAGTATTTGATTTGGGTTTCTTCCATTTTAAAATTTTTTACGTTGTTAATTTTTAATTATATGAATTAACATAAAAAAATAAAATAAAAAAAATTGAATTTTTCAACAAATTACCTTCTTTTTTAAATTAAAATAATTCATGATGAATTACATTATCAATGAAAGTTTCATATTATTTTTAATTTTTCCATTATTTTTTTTTTCTTGGAAATAATTGCTATATTTTTAAACTATTTAAATAGTTAATAAGGTATAATAATATCCATAACTAAATCATAATTACTATTTATTAAAATTTTGAATGATAAAATTCAAATATTTTATTTTTTGAATTAATTTTTGTTAATATTTTCCAATTTTCTAAAAACTTTATAATCTTTAAACACAAATTTATTTAATTTCTATTTTAAAATCAATTTCGAAGACTAATTAACATATATCATCATTTATATAATGTAAATTAAATTTAAAAAAATTCAAAAAAATAAGGTTTATAAATTATATTCTATTATTAAAAAATATTCAAAAAATTAATTTCTTTAAAATATCAAATAGTTTATATTTAAAAATAAAAATCTATAAATCTTATCACCTTTTAAAATTATTATATCCATATTTTTTTTGAAAAAATTTAATAATTCTCCTTTGTTTCAATATCTAGTAATTAAATATTAACATTCAAAGAATAATTGAAGATTAAATAAAAAAATATTATTTTTCTGGAGGGAAGAAAATGGTTTTCTTTTGAGATATTTTGTTTTAAATTATTCAAAATAATGTTTAAATAATGAAATAATATTTTAAACTTGATTATTTACAAGATAATCATTATTATTAATAATATTAATATTAATAATAGAACTGTTTATATTTTGTTCTATATAAACTAGGTACATAAATTTTTGAAGAAGTATTTACATAATTTATAGTTAAATTTTTTTTCTCAAAATCTTTTTCGATTTTACTATTATATTCATCAAGTAATTTTTTAAATTTTTCTTTTTCAAAAACAGGAGAAACATAATTAAAAATAACACTAATTAATTCAGAGGATTTTTTTATTTGATAAATATCTTGATGAATTCCTTTATATTTTCTTTTTCTACGATTTAATTCTTTATTAACTTGATCTCCATAATAATTTTCATCATCTTTTACTTTTTTTGTTTCATATTCTTTTTCATTATTATAATAATGATTATGTAAATATTCAATTATATTTTGAGTATCAGAAGTTTTTTTTTTAATTTTTCTTTTTGATTTTTTAGGTAATTTTTCACTTTTTTCTTTATCTCTTAAAGTTGATAATCTTGAAGAAGGATTATTTGTATAATAAGTATCTTGAGTTTCTCTTGTTAAAAATAAATAGGGAATTTTTTTTGTTTTAATATTTGAATTATTATTAAAACTTCTATAAGTTGAATAATTATTATCAAAAAAAGATGAATTAAAATTTGTCAATGACATTTTAAACAAAGGCTTTTTTGAAGAATTGGTAATTTTCATTTTTTTATATTTTTAATATTTTTTTATAAATTATATTTAATTTTACTAAATATTATAAAAACTCTAACTTAAAGAAAAGGAAAAAAAGAAAAAATAAAAATTAAAATATTTAATATTATTAGTAAATATAATACAACAAATTAGATAACATGAAATTGAAAAAACTCAAAAAATTCAAAAATTTTTCTCAAAAATAGTGATATTTTTATAAAAACGGAAATTAAGATTATAATTTATATTTAAAACAATAAACAATATTTTTTTTTTATTTAATAATGAGCATTAACCAAGAATTAAAAATTGATTTGACTCATTCTTTTTCCAGATTAATATTCCAAAAATATGCTCAAATTGATATTCAAGATTCAATAAATAAATGTATAGCAATAATAAAAAATATTCTTAATTATACTTCAACGTTAAATACTAAAAATAATGAATCAATATTTGATATAAATTATAAACAGTATTCAGAAACTGATTCAGACAGTTCTGATTGTGAAGGTGAAAATAATGAAATAATTTCAAAATTGGAGATTGATGAATTTATTGAAAGAATTATCAATTATTTAAAAATTGATAAAACTTTATTAGTATTATCAATGATGATGTTAGATAAAGTTTTATCAAATAATTTCATTTTAACTGAAAGAAATGTTCATAAAATTATATTTATATGTATAATGGAAACTCAAAAATTTTTTGAAGATGAAAGTTATAAAAATTTAGAATATGCAAAAGTTTGTGGTGTAAGTGTAAATGATTTGTTATTGATGGAAGAGTCTTTTTTGGAATTAATTAATTTTAATATGTTTATCAAAGAAGAAGATTTTATTCAATATAATTATAACTTTGAAAAATTATGGAGGTAGAATTAATAAATTAGGTTGTTTGTTTTTTATACAAATTTGATTAATAAATTCTTTAATTGTATTTGTATAATATGAATTTCGTGTTTGTTAAAAATTCATTTTATGTTTTAAATAAGTGTTATATATATCTGTCTATATCTAATAAAAAACATTAAAACTGTAAATTAATTAAATTAAATTAATATATTTTAATTTTATTCAATCAAAAAATTAAAAAAGATTTATATAACAATAAATAATAAATTATAAATCATCAAAATTAAAATTAACATTATCTTCATCACCTTCAATCCTATTAATTTTATTGGAAAAAACGGGTTTATTTTTCATACCAAGATTATTATTATTTTGATTATTATTATTATTTTCAATTTGATTAATAACACTTCTTTTTTTATATTTAGAAAAATTTTGAATAACTTTTAATTTTTTTTTATTTGAAATTTCTCCTGAAGGAGAATTAGGTTTAAAAGATTTAGAAGCAGTATTTATAGTAGTAATTGTTTTTAAATTAGGATTTGTTTTTGTAGGATTTGTTTCACAAAAAGAAGAACTATTATTATGAGTTATTGAAGGAGAAACATCAATAACTTTTCTATTTTTATTTAATGATTTCTGTTTTCTTAAACTAGTATTTTTTATATTATTTCTTGTATTACTTGAAGGAGAATATTTTATTTTTGCTTTCATTATATCTTTTAATTCTATATTTTGAATATTATTTGTTATAAATGATAATGGTTTTATATTATTTATAAAATTAATTGTTTTGCTTGCTGATTTTGGTCTTTGAGGTTTTGAAGAAGGAGAAGGGGATTTTCTATTATTTATTTTTAATGGTTTTTTTGTTAAAAGAGATATATTTTTTGATATTATATTTTCTATTTTTTCTCTCATTGTTCTTAATTTTGAAATATCGCTTTTTTTCTCTTTTGATTTACCTTTTTTTTTATTTGATGAATATGATGATTGAGAATTATGAATTTGATTATTTAAATCTATTTTTTTTATTATATTGTTTTTATTTGAATAAGTATTTAATTGAATTTCATTTTCATTAATTATTTTATTTAAAGTATTATTTTCTTCTAAATTATTATTTTGTCTATGAGGTAAATTAAAACTTGATGTATATTTTGAATGATTTGATAATTGTTTTTGAATATTTTTATTTATTGTGTTTTTAATTAAACAAGAATGTTCTTTTCTATGTATTATTTCTGGAATATTTTGTTTTTTTTTATTATTTAAATTGCCTTGATGAACTATATTATCAATTTTTTCAATTGAATAATTAAATTTAGGACTTTTATAATTAGATTCATCAAAATAATTATTCTCATTATTACTTTTATTTGTTAATGATGTATTAAAAAAATTATTTGAATTTGACTTTTTATTTGTATTATTATTATTACTACAAAATGTAAAATATGAACATCTATTTATAAAATTTGTATTAATCGAAGAATTATTATTTAATATTTCTATCTTATTTGTTTGTTCAATTTGAAGATTATTATTATTATTTTTATTTATAGTTATATTTTGATTATTTGATTTTTCAAATAAAGAAAGTAAATTTCTTTGTTCAACAATTTCATTATTTTCTTCATGATTTGATAGTTGACTTTTTGTATATTTTATAGGAGTTTTTTTTTTAGAAACATTATATTTTTCGTTTGAATTATTTATTTCACTAAAAATAGAATTTAAATTTTTTTGATTAACTTTATAAGTATTAATATTATTAATATTATTATTATTATTTGATTGATTAATTCTATGACTACTAATAGGAGTATTATTATTTGATTTTTGATAATAATTACATAAAGTTGAAGGAGTAAAAGAATCATCTTTAATTTCTTTATCTTTATTAAAAATAATTGAATTTGTTAATAAAGAAGAAGAATTTCCGTTTATATTAATATTTGTTTTATTTGCTTCAGAAATATTAGAAAAACTAATTAACATATTTGAATTATTTTCATTTTGTTTTTTAACTTCATTATTTGAATTTAAAGAAATTGATGAATCTGTTTTTGAAATACTTAATATATCACTATCATTTAAATTTGAAATTTCATTTTGAGATTTATTTTCATTATCTTTACTAGTTGATATTATATTATTAGATTTAATTATATTATTTATTGGATTAGACGATTGAATTGAATTATTTTCTTTTGATCTTATTTCTATTAAGCATTTATTATCTGGAATTAACTCAATTTTTAAACTTTGATTTGAATTTTTTTTCATTTTTTTTTTGATTATTATTATTATTATTTAAAATATTTTCCAATTAAAAAAATCAATAATAGAAAATATTTTACATATTTTAAAATTGATGATAAAAAACAGAAAATGAGTTAGAAAAGATAAGATATAAGTTTAAATATTAAAATATATTTTTTTCAATAAAAAAATAAAAAAATTCAAAGCGGGAATAATAAATAAATATTTATTAATAAATAATAAAATAAAGTTTTTGTTTTTTAAAATAAATTATGATAAAATTTTTTTTATTTTTTAATTTTTTTACCTTTTAAATCCCATTAAATCCAAAAATTCATTATAATCAATTTGTCCATCTCCATTTTTATCAATAGATTGAATTAATTGATTAATTTTATTATCATCTTCACCTTCAAAAACTTTTTTAATTTCTTCAATACTAATTTTTCCAGAATGATCTTTATCAAGAGCAGAAAAAGCTTCAAATAATCTTTCTTCTTTTAAATATTCTTTTTCAGATAAAGAACCAGCAATAAATTCTAAATAATCAATTGAACCATCAGAATTTGTATCAAGAGATTTATATATATTTTTTATTTCTTCATCATCAAGACCAAGATTCATTTTTTCTAATCCATTTTTTAATTCATGAAATGTTATTGTTCCATCTTTATTTTCATCCATTTTAATAAATAAATTCTTTAAATTTTCGATATCATTATCATTAATTCTACTTGCAATAAATGTTAAAGCTAATTTTTTTAATTTATTTGTATTTTCATATTTTTCAAAATTTGAAAAATCAAATTCAATAATATCATCATTTTCTTTTTTTTTCCTTTTTTCTTCCATTTTTTTAAACCATTTATCTTTAAGAACATCAGAAGCAGATAATCTTTTATCTTCAGGACAAAGCATTTTACTAATTAAATCTTTAGCAAATTTACTAACTTTTTTTAAATTATCAACAGGATATTTTCCACTTAAAATATTTTGATAAATTTCATTATCAGTATTACCAATAAAAGGAGGTGTTCCAGTTAATAAAATATATAATATAACTCCAGCAGACCAAATATCACATTTTTCATTATATTTTCCTTTAATTACTTCAGGAGCCATATAAAAAGCACTTCCAACTCTTATTTTCATTTTAGAATTATCTTTAAAATTTCCTCCTACTCCAAAGTCAATTACTTTAATTGGATTATTTTCTTCACTTCCTTCATTTAAATATAATATATTTTCTGGCTTTAAATCTCTATGACATATTCCCTTTGAATGAATATATGCTATTGCACTCATTAATTCTTCAAATAATTGTGCTACATATTTTTCTGAATATAATTTACCTTCTTTTAATTTTTTTTGGATTTTTTCAAATAATTCTCCTCCATTACATTTTTCTATTATTAAATAATAATATCTTTCGTCTTCAAATATTTCAAATATTTTTAATATATTTGGATGTGTTAATTTTATCATTATTTCTATTTCATTTTGAAACTGACTTTGATCTTTTATCATATGTTTTGATAATTGTTTACATGCTCTTATTTCTCCTGTTGTTTTATTTTTTACTGAATATACTTTACCAAAACTTCCTTGACCTAATTTTTTAACAACATCATAATAATCAGTCATTAAACCTTCAGTTTTTCCAATAATATTTTTTTTATTTATTTTCAAAGACGACATATTATTTTCAATATAAATTAAAAAATACAAATAAAAAAAAAAATATAATATCTTAAAAAAAAAGAATAAATATTGAATAAAAATAAAAGAATAAAAAAACAATAATTTAAAAAAAAAAATGTCAGACTTACCATTATATTCAAATAAATATTTTGAAAGTAAATAAAAACTAAAAAAAATAAATAATATAGTAATAGGAAAATATAGGCAAAAACTATTAGAAAAAGGAGCAAATACAATAGCAACATTACCAAGAGTATTTAAAAGTCTTCCATCATTTGATAATAATAATAGAGTAAATGCAACAGATTTTTTTAATGCATTATCTTCATGTGGATTACATATAATAAAAGAAGATGCTTCTTTAATTGCAAGATTTATTGATCAAGAAAATACAAGTATGTTAAATTTTGAAGAATTTTTATTTGCTTTAAGAGGAAAACCAAATGATGAAAGACAAAATGCTATAAATTATGTTTTTAGTATTTTTGATAGTGGTTCTGGTGTTGCTGATGTTAATCAAATGAAACAAGTTTTTAATTGCCAAAAACATCCTAAATTTACTATGGGAAAATTAAATGAAGATCAAATGTTTTATTTATATCTTAAAAATTTCAATAATGTTGTTCAACCTACAGTTACAAAAAAAGTATATTATATATTTTTTTAATATTTTTTTTTTAATTTTTTTAGGAATGGGATGATTATTATGCTGGATTGTCTGTTGCTATTGATAATGATGCTCATTTTATTACTTTGATTAAAAATCAATTTAAATTAGAATAATCATATTTAATTTTTAAGATTCAATATTGAATTTTTTTTTTTAAATTTTTTTAAATAATATTCAATTTAATTTAATATTAAATTATATATTTATTATAAAATGTAATTCTATTAATTACCTACATATTTTTGACCATTTTTTTCAATTTTTTTATATATAGTATTAAAAAATTATTATTCATTATAAGAAAAAAATTTAAATATATTTTATGTAATTTTCAATAAAGGTAATAACGAGAATAATTCCTAAATATAAAATATAAAAATAAATGAGGCAAAAATTTCTTTATAAAAATTCACAAACTACAACTCAAACTTCAAATAAATTATTTTCAGATTACAAAAATCAGGCAAAAAATAAGCCAATAATTCAAAGTAATTTATTTCGAAATAAAAGTAAAAATCAACAATTAAATATTTCAAGAAATTCAGATTTTGGAATACAAAAAAAAAGAACATCTATACACAATGATAATACTACTAATAATAATGATGTAAAAAAATCACAAATTAGAGAATATTCTAAAAAATTATTTTTAGAAAAAAGAAGAAAAGAAAGATTAGAAGAATTAAAACCTATTAAATTAGAAATAGGAAAAAATTTTTCAGTTTTTACTTTAGTTTCACCAAAAAAAGAAGAAATAATGAGTGAGAATGAAAATAATTCATTAAAAAAAGCAAATACTAATAAAAGTCACTCTTTAAATTTTTTATATAAAAAGAAAAATTTATCTGAAAATGATAACGATAAAAATGCATTACTTGAAGAAATGTCATCAAATAATAAAAATAAAAAAGAAATAAATAATTTAGGATATAATAATAGAAATAATAGTGATTATAATGTTTTAAATACAGATAGAATTTATAAAAATGAGCTAAAAAGAAAAACTCAATATAAAATAAATTATAATTATTTAAGAAATAAAATAATGCCGTTATCGAGTTCTTCTTCTAGAAAAAATATTATGTTTACTAAACAGAATGAAGATAAAATACATATTATTTCTTATTCTGAAATAATAAACAATAATGAAATAATAGATATAAACCTTGAAAATTTATATATATTAGAAAATCTACTTCAAAATATTATTCAAAAAATAAAAGAATTTCAACCTAATTATAATGAATGTTTTGAATGGTTAAATTATTTTTATAATTATGAATTTTATAAAAATATTTTCGAGTTATTCAAAGATTTTAACAAAGATAAAATTGATAAATTTATTAAAATTGAAATCCTAATTTATTGTATGAATTATGATATATCATATTCAAATAAATTTAAAGATGCTGCAACTATATTACAATCAATGTTAAATATAATTCATTCCAATTTTTTATTAGTAATAAAATTTATTCTTCAAAAAATAAAACAAACAAAAGAAAATAATGAATGGTATAAACAATTAGAAAATATTCTAAAAACTGAATTTTCAAATAATATAAATAAAGAAAAATTATCTGAACATGATTTAATTAAAATATATGAGAAACATAATGAACAATTATCTGAATATTATAAAAAATTATTAGATAATATTTATTGTCATTTTCATCATCCAGAGCTTTATAGATTATGTTTTCCTTATATTTTAAAAAATAAAGATGCCGTTAATAATAAAATAATTGCTTCAAATTTTTTTTATGATGCAATTGAAAAAATAAAATTATATTCAATTCAAGATATAAAAAATTTTTATAATATTTTTTTATTTAGAATCCCAGATCCAAATGGTTCATATATATTATCATATAGATTAGAATCATTAATAAATAATTCCGAAAACGAAAAAACAGTTGGTTCTTTTTTTCTTCCATCTCGAGACCCAAAATTTAAATTTACTTTAGTTTTAGATTTAGATGAAACTTTAATTCATTTTAAAAGGTCAGAAGATAATTCAAAAAAAGGAATTTTAATTTTTAGACCATATTTATTTTATTTTTTATCATTAATGAAAAAAGAATATGAACTTGTTTTATTTTCATTTGGAAATGAAAAATATGTCGATCCAATAATAGAAAGAATAGAAAAAAAAGAGAAATATTTTACATATAGATTATATAGAAAACATGCTGTTTTAAGTGGTAAAAATTTTGTGAAAGATTTAAGTAAATTAGGAAGAGATTTAAAAACAATTTTAATAATTGATAATTTACCTCAAGCATTTAAATTACAAAAAGAAAATGGAATTTGGGTAAAAGCATTTTATGGTGATTGTAAAGGTGATAATGAAACTTTAAAAAAATTAGGAGATGTTTTAGAAAAAATAAAACATGATGCTTTAGATACAAAAGATATAAGAATTAGTTTAGCAAAAGAACAAAATAATTTAATGTCTCAATTTAATACTATTAAAAACGAAAAACAAAAGTAAATTTAAATATTATATTTATTTATAATGTGATATGGATGAATTTTGTATTAATTTATATTTTATAAATATGGAATAAAAGTCAAATTAATAATTTTTAATATTAAAATGAATGATTTAAATTATATCAATGATTCTATTATAAAAATTGGAAGACCAATGAGAAGAAGAAAAATATTAATTTTAGGGAGTCAAAAATCTGGAAAGAGTTCTTTAATTAATAGATTTAAAGATAATATATTTGATGAAGAATATGAACCTACAATTCAAAATAATATTAAAAAATTAATAGAATTTAATAATGAAAAAATTGATTTAGAAATAATTGATTTTGATGGTCAAACAGAATTTACAATATATACTCCAAATAAATTTTCATTTGGAATTAATGGATATATGTTAGTTTATGAAATTACAAATAAAAAAAGTTTTGAATTAATTAAAATAATAAATGGAAAATTAATTTCTTTAGTTGGAAAAAAATATCCAAAAATTTTAATAGGAACAAAAAGTGATATAAATTTAGATATTAATAATAGAGAAGTTTCTTTTAATGAAGGATTAAAGTTTTCTGAAGAAATAAATTGTCCTTTTTTAGAATGTTCTTCAAAAAATAATATAAATGTTGAAAAAGGTTTTTTATCATTATTAATAGAAATAAATAAATTTGAAATAGGATTTGAGCCAAAATCTTTAAATTTTTATCCTATTATAAGTTATTTTGTAAGAAAAGAATATTTAATGACATTTATATTTTATTTTCTTCTTTTAATAATGTTAATTTTTGGTATTTATTGGGTTTATTTTGGAGTTAATAGAGAAATGAATGCCTCAATCAATGAAAGTGGATTATTTTATTTTTTAATTATTTATGGTTTTTGGATCTTTATTTTTTCCATTATTGGAATATCAGGATTAAAAAGTAAATCATATGAAAAATTAAATTTAAATAAAAATGGAAATATTATTTCCATTTTTATTATAATTCTTGAAATTTTTTATTTTAATTATTATAATCAAACAAAAGAAAAAAAAATTTTTAAAGAATATATGATAATTATCAATATACTATTAAATCTTATAAATATAGTTTACTCATTGGAATTTAAAACTATTTATGAATTAGACCTTTTAAATTATATAATATGATAATTTAAATTTTTGACTTTATTTAATTATTTTTTTTTTTCTAAAAATTGTTTTTTTAATTCTAATAATTCTTCTTTCTTTTTTTTTAAATCAGAAATAGTTTCTTCATATTCTTCTGCTAATTTTTTATATTCATTTTGATATTCTTTAATTCTATTTTCTCTTTCTGCAACACTATTTACAGTTTTACTTACTTTACTTGTTGTATCAGGAGTTCTTTTATTTTCATTTACAATTTCTTCATCACTTGAATTCATCATATTACTTTCAAAATCATCTTCTTTTATATTATTATTATTATTATTATTTGTTTCTGTATTTTCTATTTCATTTAATTCTTCACTTTTAATACTTTTATAATCTATTTCAAAGTCTTCTCCTATACAATTTTCACAATAATGCTTTTTCATATATTTATAATCAGATATAATGTTTTTATATTGATTCTTTTTTTCATAATAAATGTTTATTAAATCAATGTTCTCTTTTTTTATTTTTTCACTTTCAATATAATAATCACAAATACTTGAAGAACTATTTATAAATTTATTCCATGTAATAAAATATTTAAAAATTGTTTCATAATGTTTTTTTATTATCAGTTCTCTTAATTTATTTGGTTTATTTAGCATTTGTTTAATATTAGAAAGTTCTTGATGCATTTTTTGATCTTGTTTTTCATATTCTAAAAGAATAAATGTCATATTTTTAAATATATTTTTGTCTATTATTCTATTTGAGTTTTTATAAGATTTTAAATATGTTATTTTAATGTTTTTATTCCATTGTTTTAAACTTTTTTTTAATTTTTGTTTATAATATAATAAATATAAATTATATACTTTTGATAATTCAATAATTGAAAATTTTTTTTTTTGAAATTTTTTTAGATATTTAAAATACAAGAATAATTGATATAATTTTTTTATTTTATTGTTTTTTTTGGGATTTTGTGAATTATTATAATATTTTAATCTTCTTATAAAAAAGGTATAAATTTTGAATAAAATATTATTAATTGAAGAAATTAAAATAATGAATAACTGTTTCGAATATTGTTGAAGTAATTTTTTTTGATATGAAAAAATAAAAAGTTTCAATAGAAATTGATTTCCATTATTTAAAACTATGTTTTTCTTTAATAAAAATACAATTTCAGATAATTTCAATAATTTTAGTTGATTATTTATATTTTTTTCATTCTTAATATTTTTCCATTTATAAAAACAACTTTGGAAAAAAGAATTATTAACACTAATATTTAATTCACTAAATAAATATTTATGTTTTGTTCTAATTATAAAAATATTTCTTAGTAAAATTATCTTTTTAAATTTATTTCTTACTAATGAAAAATTTATTTTATTTTTATCATTTAAAAGAGTTGGAATTAATTTATATTTATGATTATATTCAACTAAAGTATTTAATAAATTCACTTTTTCTAAAAGAGAATTGAAAAATTGTCTTTTTTTTAATATAAGCATATTTTTAATATTATTATCTAATATAACCTTAATTATTAATGAAGCATTAATTAAGGTATCACATTTTAAATTTATTAAAATTTCATTTAAATTATTATTTTCATTTTTAATAGAATAAAGGGAATATGAATTAAATCTCATTTTATTAAATGCTAAAAATAACTTTTTATCCATATAATTTTTACTTTCAATATTATTGAATAATTTAAATAAAATAGATTTCTTTTTATAGTTTTCAACTTTTTTTTTTAAAATATTATAATCAAGAAGTGTTTTATAATAAATTTCATCATCATTAATTTCTATATTTCCCAAAATTTTAGTAAGATCCTTTTTTATTATATTACTTTTGTATTTAAGGTAAAAATTGTTTTTTGGAAATAAATAAAATGCATATGATATTTTTCTATTAAATAAATTTTGGAGTATTATTATTCCTCTATGAATCATAATTTGTTTCATTTTTACATTTTCTAACCATTTTAATAAAAAAGTTTTTTGTTTATAATATAAGGATTGTTTTTCATTTATGATTTTTGAAATAACAAATATTAAATTATACAAATTTTTAATATTTTTATTGTTTATAATAGAATTAGGAATTAAATTTTTCTGAATCCTCCATAAATTAAAAGAATTCCTCAAAAGAAAATATCTAAATTTATATTTTTTAATAACATATATCAATCTTTTCATTGCATAAACTTTATAAAAATCTTTTGTTTTATGATAAGGAAAAATTTCTATAAAATTATCAGATTCTTTAAATAAACTAAGGAAATATTTTTTTAAATATAATTTATTTAAAAAATAAATTAAATTATATTTAATTTTTGATTTTAATATACTATTTAACATTGATAATTTAACGATTAGAATTCCATATTTAATTTCATTAACTTTTTCTTGAAATTCATCTATATTACTTATAACATTTTCATTAGAAAAGTAATTATCATTAGAATTATCATCCATTTTTAAATTTTTAAAATAAAAAAAATTAAAGAAAGTAATTTCAATAATCTAAAATTTTTAAAATAATAGAATCTAAAAATAAAAATGTCGAAATCAATCAAAGAAAATTGTGTAATATATGAGCCAGAAGAATCATATTCATCTTCATATAATTTATCAATAGGAAATTCATTTGGAATAAAAAATACTAAAACTCAAAAAAGTGTATTTACTCCTTTATGGAAAACTAAATTATCAAATAAATTAAATAAACATAGAGGAACTCATTCAGTTGAAAAAATTCCTCAAGTTCTTATTAATCAATTGAATAATGAAATTCAAAATAAATATAAAAATGAAAGATCAAAATCTTTTTCTGATGAAGGAAGAAATTCTTCTTCTACAGATAAAAAAAATAAAACAAATAATTCAGATTTAATTCATAATTATGATGAATTAATAGAAAAATTAAAAAGAAGTCCTCCTCAATTAAAAAATATAGAAAATAAAAAAGAAAATAAAATTGAAGAATTTATATTAATAAAAAAGAATAAATTATTTAAAAAACAATTATCATTTAATCCAGAAAAAGGAAAAGATAATTTAGAAAATGAAGTTAATCGACATTTATCAAATCCAAAATCAATAAAATCTTTAAGAAGAAAATCTCTTCAATATCAACAAAAATTACATTCAGAAGAAAAAGTAAAAAATTTTACAAATACAGAAACAATAAGTGATTTTTATGAATATACAGAAAGATGTATGGAAATGATATTAGAATTAGATAAATCAAAACAAGAAAAAATAACTCAAAAAGTAAATTTAAATTTTCCTAAAAAAGAATCATTTAAAAAAATAGTTTTATTTGATTTAGATGAAACTTTAGCTCATTGTATAGGAGAAATAAAAGAAGATATGTCAAATAAAAAAAAATATCAACATATAGTTAATGTAACTTTACCTTCAAAAAAAAGAACAAAAATAGGAATAAATATAAGACCTCATTGGGAAGAAACAATGGAATTAATTAAAGAACAATATCATATTGTAATTTATACTGCAAGTCATCAATCTTATGCTGATGCTGTTTTAGATTTTATGGATCCTAAAAAAAAATATACAAAATATAGATTATATAGAAATAATTGTGTTCAAGCTAATGTTAATGGAAGAAAATTTTATATTAAAGATTTAGATATTTTTGATAAATATTATAATTTAAAAAATATTATTATTATTGATAATTCTGTTCTTAGTTTTGCTTATCATTTAAATAATGGTATTCCTATTGTCCCTTATTATGATTCTGAAGAAGATAATGAATTAAGTATTCTTGGTTATTACTTATTAACTATTTATCATTATGATGATTTAAGAGAAGCTAATAAAATTCATATTAGAATTGATTATTATTTAGAAAAAGCAAAAAAAGATATGAATGAAGAAGAAGAAGAAGATGAAAATGAGAATGAAAATGAAAATGAGAATGAAGAAGAAATTGAAGAAGAAGAAGAAGAAGATAAAGAAAGTAATATTATATTAATAAATGAAGATGAATCAAAAAATGAAGAAGATTCTTTAATAAAACATGTTTCTAGTCTGAAAATGAATACTGATGAAATTGAAAATGTTAAAAGAAATAATAATAATAATAGATCAAATACTCTAAAAATTAATAGGAAATTTTCTAATTCAGGTGGATTAAGTCCTTCAAGAAGACTTAGAAGAAAGAAAACTAATAATGAAGGATTAAATATTTTTGATATTTGGAAAGAAATAAGAAAAGAAATGAATGAAAAAAATGGACAAATTTAATTATAATTTTAATTTTTATAATAAGTATATATATAGAAATCATTTTCATTGAAATTTTTTATTTAAATAAATTAATATTATTAATTATAATTTTTTAAATCATAAATTATTTATATTTTATCAAAAATTAAATAATCTATTTAAACATTTTTTATAAATCAATTGTTGAATAATCTTTTTCTTTTTCTTTTTCTTTTTCTTTTTCATTTTCTTTTGCTTTTTTTTCATCAAATTCTTGAGCCTGTTTTTTAATTTCTTCATAAGAACTATCAATTTCACTTCCTATATCAGAAAGTAATTTATTAAAATCCATATTTCCTAATAAATTATTATATATTGTTTCTATTTTTTTTGGATTTAAATATTTTGGAATATCCTCAATCATTATTTTTTCAGGAACTCCTTCAAGAACTTGTCTTATTACTCTAAACATAAAATTATCTTCAATACTTGATGGAGGAATTCCTTCTTTATTATAATTATCATTTATTAAATGTTTAAATAATTTAACAAATTCTTTTTGATTTATTGAATCAGTATATGTTATATTTAAATCTTTTAATCCTTTTATTATTTCTTTTAATATTTCTTCATTATCTTCTTCATTATTATTATCTTCCAAAGATAAACTAAATAATGTTATAAATAATATTAATATAATTCTATTTTTATAATTTTCCATGTTTATATTTTTTATTTTTAAATTAATATTTTTTTGAATTTTTGTGGAACTTGAATTTAAATAATTTATTAAAAATCAGTTATTTATTAATAATTAATTAGTTAATCAATATTATTAGAATAATAATATTTGTTTATATTTTTATTTTTTTGTTAACATTGTAATTTTAAATATGTAAAGAATATTTTGAAAAAATATCCAATTCATATCTTTTAAATTTACTTTTATCTTTATTTTATAGTAAATGAACGATTTATATATTAATTTTTTCATAGAAATAAATTTTTGAAATAGAATAAGACTTTTTTAAAAATTAGTAATTTTAATAATTATCTTTTTATATTTAAATTAAAAATAAAAAGCAATTATTCAATGAATTCTGAAAAAAAAATACAAAAAAATAAAATAAAATAAATAAAAAATTTCAAAAAAAAAGAAAAAAAAAATGGAAATAGAATTTCGTAGAGATTTAAAAATAATAGTAATAGGTCCATCAGCATCAGGAAAAACATCCTTTGTGAATAGATGGACAAAAAATATATTTAGTGAATCATATAAAGCAACAATAATATCAGAATTTGGTTTTAAAATATATAATTATAATAATTATATATATAGAATACAATTATGGGATATAGGAGGACAAGATAAGAGTCCTGCAGTAACAAAAATATTTGCAAAAGATAGTCATGGTTGTATTGTAATAAATGATGTAACAAAAATAGATAAATTAGAAGATACTTTAAATTGGAAAAAATCAGTTGATGAAGTTACTCAATTTATTGATGGAAAAAATATTCCTTGTATTTTAATTCAAAATAAATGTGATTTAATTGATGAAAATGAATTTAAAAAATGTGAAGAAATTAATAAAAATAATGCTGAAAATAATGGATTTATTAATTCTTTTATGACGAGTGTTAAAGATGGAAAAAATGTTGATGAAGCTATGGATTTTTTAATACATAATATTATTGATAGAATGGAAGAATATGCTAAATCTGGTAATATTGTTTTTCCTGATCAACAAAGAAGAAATACTGTTAAATTAAATAATTGTTCACAAAGAACTACTGTTTATAGTAGTAGTACTAATAATAATCAAGATAATAATGGTTGTTGTTCTAAAAGTAAAAGTAATGATTAATTTATTTTTTATTTAAATGGTATATATTAAAAAATTTTGTTATGTATTATATAATTTTTTTTTGTGATATATTATATAATTTTTTTTTTTATTTGTTTTTTTTGTTTTGATTTTTGCTTTTTTGAATAGTTGTTTTATTTTTTTTATTATTTTTATAATTTAAGAATTTAACGGTAAAAAATAAATATTATTTTTAATTATTAATATGTTTTAAAATTATTGTTTTTTAAATATTAAATTTTATATTAATCTTTTTCTGAAGATTGTAACTTATTAAATCTAATAAATTGAAAAAATAAGATAAAATTGTTATTTCCAGAATTAACTATAATCATCATGAAGAAAACTTTTTTTCATTTTAAAAAAATATAAATATTTAATTAATTATATATTTTTATCTTAATGGAGGACAAACATGAAAAATTAGAAAATATAATTAATACACAATCAACTGATTATATTACTACATTAATAAATGAAATTAAGAAAGTATCTTTATATTTTAAAAAAATATCAATAATAGATCAAAAAATTTTTCAGAATTCAAGTGAAGAATATGCAAAATTACATAATATGGTAGAAAAAAAGCTCGAAAAATTAATTAAAAAATTTTTTATTATTATCAATAGGGATACAGAAGATTTTAATATGAACAATTTTAATGATATTAAAAATGGAGTTGATGATATTTTAGAAAAAGTTTCAAATAATATAGATATAATTAAAGGTATAAAAAAAGAAAAAAATGATGAAGAAATAAAAAATGAATATAAACTTATGAAAGAAAAAGAATATAAAAATATAAATATTCATAATGAAAATTTAATTGATATTTCTGATATAGATAATTCATATTATCCCTTTATTCCTAAAATTAGAGAAAAACCTAATGCAAAATATCCTCTTAATCAAGATATTATTAATGCTGCAAAAATGAGAGAAGAAAATAAAACTTATGAAATAAATTTTGCAGATTCAAAAAATGAAAAATTAAGAACAATAGTATTTAATAATCCTTATGAAAAAGAAATAATAGATTTTATTAAGAATGAAGAGAAAAAATATGAAGATTTTACAAATGATTATCTAAAAACTAGAAATAAAGATAATTTAATTGAATTTATTGAAATAAAAAATTCAGAAAAAAAAGAATATAATAAATTTACATTTACTTATCAAAAATATCTTCCATTAAATGAAACTGAATTAACTTACATAGATACAGAAGAATTATTAGATAAAATGTTAGAAAAATTAGAAAAATTGAAAGAAATATCAATAGATTTAGAACATCATGCAAAAGAAAGTTATTTAGGAATAACATGTTTAATTCAAATAAGTGATAGAAATGAAGATTATATAATTGATGGTTTAAAATTAAGGAATATTCTTCATAAATTAAATAAAGTTTTTACAAATCCTAATATAATAAAAATATTTCATGGAGCAGATTATGATATTGAATGGTTACAAAAAGATTTTGGATTATATATTGTAAATATGTTTGATACAGGACAAGCAAGTAGAATATTACAATTTCCTTCTTTTTCTTTAAAATATTTATTACAAAATTTATGTAATTATGAAACTGATAAAAAATTTCAATTAGCAGATTGGAGAATTAGACCTTTAACAAAAGAAATGATAAATTATGCAAGATGTGATACTCATTTTCTATTATATATTTATGATATATTAAAAAAAAAATTAATTGAAAAAAGCTTAAATCATAATCCTAATTATCCCTTTAATTCTCTTATTGAATGTATAAAAAAATCTAATGAAATTTCTATGAAAAGTTATCAAAAACCTATTGTTTTAAATGAATTTTATTTAATGAATTATAATATTAATCAATCAATAAGACAATTAGGATTATTAGAAGAAATTTTTTTTTTTAGAGATTATGTAGCGAGAAAATTAGATATAAGTCCAGATTCTGTTTTAAATAGATCTTTAATGTCAAAATTATCAAAATTAAAAGATTTTTCTATTGAAAGAGTTGTTTTAGAATTAGGAAGTTCACCTTTATTAAGATTTATTAAAGAATTTGTTGAAGTTTGTAATAATAAAATTAAGGAAATTGAAAAGGAAGAAAAAATTAATCCAAAAGAAATTTTAGAAAAAAGAGAAAGAGATTATATTAATAAAGTTAAAAAATTAATTGATAAAGATGAACAAAGAAAAATTAAATTTGAAGGAAATATAAATAATGAAAATTTAGAAAAAAATAGAAAAAGTATAGAATTATTAATGAAAGATTTAGAAATATCAAAAAATTTAGATTTTGATGTAAAAAATTCAAAATTTGCAAAAGATTTAAAATCAAATAATAATAAAAATATAAAATCTCCTTTTTTAAATTTTAATATTGTTAATTATCTAAAAAACAAACATAATATTTCAACAATAAAAATGAAAATTTCAAATGATATAAATTCAAATATTTTAAATAATAAAAGAGAAATAATAAGAGAAAATAATAAAGAAAAAGAAGAAGAAGATGGATTAAATGGTATTTCAAATTATGAAAAAGAGAAAATAAAAAAAATGAATGATATAACTGATAATGAAAGAATATTTCAAGAACTACAAAAAAATAGAATTCAACAATTAAATGAAAATGATGATTCTGAATCTAATTCAGAGATTTCTGAAGATGAGCAACAAATTAATGTTCCAAAATCATTTTTGAAAAAAGAGGAAAAATATAAAAATTATGCTAAAAATCATAAAAATTATTCTTATCAAATTGAACAACAAAAAAAATTTAGAGGGAAAAAAAGGAAAAATAAATAATAAATTAAATTATAAGATAAAAATAAATTTTTATAAAAGAACTTTTTCAAAAAAAAAAAAACCAAATAATTAAAAAAAAATAAATATTAAGACTTATATCAAAAAATAATTAAACCGAAAATATAAACTTACTCTTTTATTTTTATACATTATTATTTTTTACATTTTTTTTTATAATTTATTTTAAATCTTTCAAGTGAACTATCAGTTGCCAAATAATTTTCAGAAAAAGCAAATAAAGCTTCATCAGGAATAGATTGTAAAGTTATATTATCATTATCTTTTGGATTATTTGCTTTTACACAAAAGTGATCATAAACTACTGAATATTTATCATTTATTCCTGTTGTATTTGATGTACTTCCATAATTTTGAATTTTTTTTAATATTTCATCTTTTTCATTAAATGGATTATTCATCTCTAATTTTAATGTTTTATGAGACCTATTTTTTTTTAATTTAGGATTTTGATCTTTTTTTTCATTTTCTTTCTCATCATATATAATAAAATTATTTTTACTCAATTTTCGAGGAGATGATGATTTTAAATTTAATATATTTTTCTTTTTATTTTTTAAAGATATTTTTGTAAATTCATTTGATTCACTTAAATTATATCTATTATTTTCAAAAAAATTATTTTTTCTCCCTTTTATATTTGAATTTATATTATTTAGAATTCTATCTTCCAAAATTCC
Source organism: Isotricha sp. YL-2021b (assembly GCA_023805745.1). Classification (NCBI taxonomy): domain Eukaryota; phylum Ciliophora; class Litostomatea; order Vestibuliferida; family Isotrichidae; genus Isotricha; species Isotricha sp. YL-2021b. Next base: position 31,742 of record JAJJKW010001535.1, read on the forward strand.
TTTTGAAAATTTAATTTTTGGTTTATTTAATTCAGGATATTTTAGTTTATTATAATCAAATGCTATTTTTGAATTTAAATCAATGAAATTATTTGAATAAATATTTTTACTATCATTTTTTTTCTCATTTTTATTCAAAAATTTATTTGAATTAGACAAAGGAGAAACTTGTGTTTTTGTTAATGAATTATAAAATGATGAATTTACTGAATTAAATAAAGATTTTTCATTATTTTTTTTTGGATTATAAGTTTTTGAAAAATCAGTAAAATATTGTTTATCATTTGAATAACTATAATCATCATCATATATATTTGTTAAAAGATTTCGTTTGTTCCTATTTAATTGTGAAATTTTATTATTTATTAGGAAAGAAGTATTATTATAAAAATTGAAATTAATTTTATTAATTCTTGGTTGAAAAGGACAATATTCATTTTCTTTTAATTGATATAATAACTTTAAAGCAATTAAATAACTTTGTTTATATTTTGAATCTTCATATAATCGATTAAAGCAATTATTTTGATTAATAAGACTTAAATTAGTTTTATTTCTATATTTTCTTTTTTTGATTATTGTTTTATTGGGTATATAAATGCTTAATTTCCATTTATAACAATAATCTAATAAAAGTCTTTTTAAAAAACGAGAATAAATTAATAAGAGATTTTTTAATTGAGTTCTTATTGTTTCATCATCATTGCAAATATATTTGTCAAAAATTGAGTTTGCCAATACTAAAAAAATTAAAATTTTTATATTTTACAATATGAATTATTTTCTTTCAAAATTTCAGTTAAAATTTCTTTCAATGATTTTATCTCTTTCTTTGATTTATAAAATGTTGAAAAATATGATTTACTTTTTATTATTCCATTTTTTTTTAAAAAATTGGAGAAAGGAACAAAATAATTTTTCATTTATTTATTAAAAACATTAATAATCATATAATCAAATTAAAGTTCAATTTTTTTTTATTTTCATAAAACAATACGATAAATATTTTTTTAGAAATTTATTAATATTTTATTTCAAAGAATATTAAAAAAAATATTTAATCATTTAATGAAATATAATTATAAAAATTTAATTATATTAATTTTTTTATCAAAAAAACAACTTATCAATTTATCCATGTAATTATAAGAGAATAAGAAATTAATTTAAAAATATTAACTCTATGAGATTTATAATTAAATTAAGTATTATTAATTTATTTCATTAAAAAAATGATAAAGAATAAATATTCCAATTTAAAAGAATTTAAAATAATTACATTCAAACATAGAATTAAATAAAAAATAAATGAAGAAAAAATCTAATAACTCTCAAAACTCAAATATAAAAAGAAGTTCTAAAGTTCAAACAAAAAAAGAACAAAAACATAAGATTTCTCCTTTATGCTTTAATAAATGTATAGAATGGGATTTATTGATTTCTTATAGTCAAAATAAAACAACTTATTCACAAGTAAGATAATTTTATTTATAATTAATAAAATAGAATATTGAAGGAAAGAATATATTCTTTCGCTCTTTAGAAAAAAGTATTTTAAATATTTTACAAAATAAAAAAATTAGTGAAAAAAATATTATTGAAAATTCAAAATTAAATGAATTATCTACTTCTCAAATGAATATTAATAATGATTTTTCTGATATTTTAAGTATTAAATTTCCTTTAGATAATAAATTTAATTATATGATAATAGATGCAAATTTAGGAATAAAAGAAAATTTAAATAATATCTTTTTTCTTGAATTTGATTTACAAAAAAAAGACAAATTAAAAATTATAAGAGAAATAAATAATGATTCAGTTGAGAGAGAATTATTTTTTACATTAAATGGTTATATTCATAATACTCCTCTTTTTACTAATGATTTAAAATTTTCTGTTGAAACAAGAAAATTTATTAAAAGTATACAATTTAAATTAGAAAAATATAAAAATGAATTAATTCAGAATTCCCAAGAAGACAATAATAATAATCAAATTCAAACAACATTTTTTGCTAAAGTATTATCAAATACAAATTTAGGAATTGAATTTTTTAAACCATGTTTTAATTTAAAACAACCTGAACATTTTATGACAAATTTTAATTCCATAGTTAATTCAAAAATAGTAATAAATAAATTATTTTTAGAAGTTTCAATACCAAAATTTTTTTTAGACAATGGATTAACATTAAGTACAATATCATTAAAAACAGAATCAACAAATAAAGAAAAAATAAAAGATATAGAAATAGATCAATTTAAAAAAAATATAAATATTCCAAATAATAATCAAAATTTATATTCAAAATCATCATTAAAAGATATACCAATAAAAATTCCTCCTTTAAAAGAAAGTGATTTTAAAACTTTAAAAGAAAAATTATTATATAATAGTCCAGGTAATCAAAGTTTTCAACAATTTTATAAAAGAAGTAATCCTTATATTCAACATAATTATTTTTCTCCTGATTATTTTTCTCATCCAACAATTTATGGAAGAAATAATTTAAGTGGAATAAATACAACAAATTCAAGTTCAGTATATTTTAGTCCAAATAGTTTATCATATTTTGGTCAAAATTATTGTATTCAAAGTAATAATTTTAAACAAAATTTTCAACCTTTAGAATTTGATTATTCTATGAGTTCAATGTTACCAAGAAGATTAAGTGAAAATTCTTTTGATAAATTTAATGGAACTCCTTTATCTTATGATTATTCTGCAAGAAGTAATAATAATTATTATAATAATAGTAATTCTATTATGAATTTTAGTAATCAAACTAATTTATCTGTTAGAAGTTATGGAAGAGGAAGTTATTTTGATGAATATAATATTGGAATTTTTAATAGAAATTATTTAAGTCCGAAATCTGATAAAAAAATTTATCAAAGTATTCCTACTATTCATAAAAAAATTATTGATTGGGAAAAAAGTTATAAAGAAAAAAATGAAGAAGAAGAAGAAGAATTAATTGAAGAAAATATTCAATTTGATGAAAATAATGAATCTAATCAATTAAATAAAAATGCTTTTATTGAATATTATGATGGATTAAGTAATTTTTTAATTTTTTTAAGAAATTCAACTCCTTATATTTCTAAAAGTGAAATTGAGAATTTTAAAGAATTAAATTTAAAAAAATTTTTTGCTGCTTTTCATAAAATGTCTATTTTTGGTTTTAAAGTTAATTTTTTAAAAGATTTTGAAAATTTATGTGAAACTACTTTTACTCCTTCTATATCATCTTTTGAATTAATTATTACAAATAAAGAAATAATTTTAGATATAATTGATAAATTGATTTCTTTAAAAATTTGCTCAAATAAAATAAAAAATTTAATTGAAAATAATATTAATTCAAAAGGACAAAATGAAATTTCTCAACAAAATAAATATATAGAATTAACTCCAAATGAGAAAATTCCTTGTTTTAAAATAATAATTAAAAAACTATGTTCATTAACAATAGAATATTATGAAAATAAACCTCCTCATTTAAGAAAAATTTTAATAAAACAATTAGAAGAATTATTTTCAATTTTACCTATAATAAGTGAAATAAAATTAAAAAATTTATTTTGGAAATCTTTTTTTAGTGTTTTATATACACCTTTAAAATCCCAAGATACTTGTTTTTTAAATACTTCATTTATTACTTATTATCAATTTAAATTTGGAGAAGAAAGTTTAAATAATCATAATCCTAATACTGAAATACCAATTATTGGAATATTACCTATTAAATTGTTACAACCACAAATTTATTTACAAAAAATAAATCAAAATGATTATGATAATATTATTCTTAATAGTTCAATTCAAGGTGTCAATAAAGTTTTACAAAATTCAAATAAAACTTCAATTGATATTGAATATTATTTGAAAAATTTGTCTAAATAATTTTTAATTTTATAGAAATAATATATAAGTTATCTCTTATTTTGCCATTAATATAGTGTATTTTATTTTAATAAGTTAATAAATTTAAATTTAAGAAAAAATAAAAATAAATTTATAAAAAGAATCAATGATTCAGCATTATTTCAATCATTTTGAGAAAATGATAACTCCAAGAGAACATAGTCAAGCATCATTAATAAAAAATTTAAATAAAAAGAATAATAAATCAAATAAAAATTCAAGAATGGTTACTAATACAATTTTAGGAGGAATTACTGATCCAGAAGAAATTAAAACTTATTATACTGAAGAAAGAAAAAATAATATGTTTCTTAGACTTGAAAATTCAGAAAATATTAAAAAAATTAAAGAACAACAACAAGAAATTTTAAAATTAACTGAAGAAAATATGAAAAATAAATTTGAAATTGAACAAAATAGAGATTATATTTTAAAAATGGAAAAAATGATTTCTAAATTAAAAGATGATTTATATCAAAAAAATAAAATAATTTTTGATAAAAAAAATAATAGTTTTAGTACTACAAAATTATTAGGAATTTCTACAATTACAAATAATATTAATAATAATGTTGAAGGTACTAATGAAATTACTTCAGAAAATTTAAATAAATTAAAAAAGGAAATAAAAGAATTAAGACTTTTTAAAAATAAAATTTTTGAAATAAGTAAAACTTATGATAAAATAAATCAAGAAATTTTTGTTGCTCTTGGAAAAATTCAAAAATTATCAGAAGAATTAAATAAAAATTATTATAATAAAGTTAATGATGATTATTTAACAATTAATTATGATTTTGAAATAGATTGTCATGAAAATATTCATAAAACAATTCAAGAAATATTTAATTATATTTCAAAATTTTTAAAAAATAAACAAGATGAATTTAATTATTTAATTCAAACAAAGGATATAAAAGTAAATGAAATATCAAAACAAAAAAAACAATTAGAAGAAAGAATAAGAAAATTAAATGAAGTTATATTTGAAAAAGATAATAAAATATCGAATTTAGAAAATGAAAAATCAATATTAACTGAAATAAAAAAAGAGGAATTAGAAAAAAAAATAAGAGAAAAAAAGAAACAAATAAGAAAACAAACAAAATCTTTTAGTGAAGAACAAACAGGAAGAAATGTAAAAGATCAAATGATAAGAGCACAAAAAAGTTTAGTTAGATCAATGTATAAAATAGAAAAAACTTTTAAAAAAGATAGTAAAATGAAAGATGAATTAATAGAAAAAATAAAAAAATTTTAAAAAATTGTATTTTAATATTTATTTTTAAATAATTAAAAATAATGCTATTATATTTTATTAAAGTTACTTACAATTAAAAAAAATAAAATATAAAAAAAATTAAAATGGGAGTAGTGTGTTGCACAAGTAAAAATCGCTTTTTAATAAATTTATAGATGAAAATAATAAATTTAATGAAATTCCAGTAGAAAATAAATTATTAGAACATGAAAATTCATCATATATAGCGACGAATAATAATACAAATCAATCTTATAAAAAAAATAATAATGTAAATAATAATTTATCAATAATTTCACCTTCTCCATTTAGTTTAAAAAGATATAATGTAGGAAAAAAAATACATTCACTAAAAAGTGGAGAATTTGTATTACATCAATTATATAATCAAAAAAAAAATATGACATCACAATATATAAAAAGAAATTCAATATCTTCAAGAGATAAAGCATTATCTCAATCTCAAAGTCAAAAACATATAATAAGTATTGATATAGAATCTTATTCTGAAATTGATGAATTAGAAAGTGAAAATATAAATAATGGTCATATTATGACTGAAGAAGAAGAAAAAAATTTAAGAAATTCATTACAAAATCATTTTGTTTTTAGAGACATTACTCCAGAATTATTAAATATTGTTATTGAAGAATGTATTTTTTGTACTTTTTTAAAAGGAAAAGTTATTTATCAAGAAGGAGATGAAGGAAATTTTTTTTATATTATTTCAAAAGGTTCTATTGAAGCAAGAGAAAAAGGTAAATTTAAAAGAAAATATAATCAATGGGATTGTTTCGGAGAATTAAGTTTAATTACACAACAAAAAAGAGAAGAAACTGTTATTTGTTTAGAAAATGTAGAAACTTATACTTTTGATGGTCATTCTTTTAGAAATACTCAAAAAAGAATTAATGAAAAACTTTTACAAGAAAAATTTGATTTTTTAAATAAAATTAGTATTTTTGAATCTTTAGATTCTATTTCAAAATATAATGTTGCACAAAGACAAAATTTAAAAGTTTTTTCTGAAAATGAGAAAATAATTAAAATGGGAGAAATTGGAGAAAGTTTATATATAATAAAAGAAGGTTCTGTTTCTATTAGAATTGGAACTAAAGAAGTTAGAAAATTAAATCAATATGATTATTTTGGTCAAAATGCTATTTTAATTAATACTAAAAGAATGATGGATGTTATTGCTATTAAAAAAACTATTTGTTATGAATTAACTAAAGATAATTTAATTGAAGCTTTAGGTGATAATTATGTTGATGTTATTTTATTTTGTTTTTTTAAAGATTGTATTGAAAAATCTAAAAATTTAAAAATGATTTTTACTGAATCTATTCTTCAAGAATTATATAAACATTTTCATATTGTAAAATATAAACAAAATGAAAAAATATATGATGAAAATAGTCAAGAAGTTAGTAAAAAAAATCCAAAAAGAATTTTATTTGTTATTGAAGGTTCAATATATAAAGATGATATAGTTTTAGCAGAAAAAGGAAAAGTTATAGGAGATGGTTTTTTTAAAGATATTAAACAAACTATTTTAGAAGATTTAAAAGTTTATCCTGATTTATTATCTTTAGAAGCAGATATTATTCCATTATCTAAAATAATGAAAATAGATTTAAATCAAGAAAAACCATTAAATTTACTTAGTAGATTAGAAAAATTAAGAAAATTAAATTTATTTAAAAATTTATCTGAAAAAATATTAGAAAAATTAGCTTCAAAATTAAAAAAAAAGAAATATAATCCAAATGATATTATAATTCATGAAAATACAATAACAGATTCATTTTATTTAATTTCAAAAGGAAGAGTTCAATTAGTAAAAGACGGTATTTATATAAGGGAATTTGAAAGTGGAAATTGTTTTGGAGAAAATGCAATTTTATATGCAAATTCAAAAAGAACTACATCAGTAATAGCAATTGAAAAAGTTGTTTGTTATGTTTTATTAAAAGATGATTTTGATATAATATTAAATGATCAAAATATGAAAAATTATTTATTAAAAAAATTTGCTTTACAAGATACTTCAATTAATTTAAATGATTTACATTATATTAAATTTTTAGGAAGAGGAAAATTTGGTTCTGTTTCTTTAGTACATAATAAAAAAAATATTTATGCAATAAAAGCAATGTCAAGAAAAAGTGTAGAAAATCAAAAAATGTTAGCAAAATATTTTGTAAATGAAAGAAGAGTAATGTTAACATTAGATCATCCATTTATAGTAAAAATGGTAAAAAGTATGAAGAATAATTTATATTGTTTTCTTTTAATAGAATTTGTAAATGGAAAAAATTTAAATGATTATTTATCAACTCGTACAAAATATAATAATATTTTTGAAACAAAATTTTATATAGGAAGTATATTATTAATGTTAGAATATTTGCAAAAAAAATATATAGCACATAGAGATATAAAACCAGGAAATATTATGATAGATTCAAATGGTTATTTAAAAATGATAGATTTTGGAACTGCAAAAGTTTTAACAAATTATACTTCAACTGTAATTGGAACTCCTCATTATATTGCTCCTGAAATTTTACAAGGAAAAGGTTATTCTTTATCTTGTGATTTTTGGTCTGTTGGAATTTGTTTATTTGAAATTTTTTATGGATCTTATCCTTTTGGAAATCATGCTCATGAAGTTATTGAAATTTATAAAGAAGTTCTTCATAAAGAAATTAATTTTCCTAATATTGAAAATAATAATTTTACTGTTATTAATGATTTTATTTCTTGTTTATTAACTAAAAAAGTTAATAAAAGAAATTGTAATATTAATAATTTAAAAAAAATGAAATTTTTTGAAGATTTTGATTTTGAGAAATTAAATGATTTTTGTATTGAACCTCCTTTTATTCCTATTACTGTTGATATGAATAAATATTTATCAAATGAATGTCCTTATGAAAATATGGTTTCTCATGAACAAGTTAATACTAGTCCTCCTAATAAAAAAGGAAAAAAAGAACATATTCCACATGATTATGATAAAAATTGGGCTGAAGAATTTTGATCATTATTTTTCTTTTTTTTTATGATTTTTTCTACTTTAATTCCCTTTATTTTTTATTTCTTGTAAATTGTATATTTCATTATAATTTATAACTAATGATAATATATAAATAAAAAATTAAATGATTAACTTTGATTTTTTTTAATTTTTAAAAAAAGGGGAACTTTATATTTATAGTATTTTTATTGAAAAAGCTTTTATTTTTAGTTTTTGTTTAAAAGTTAATTTTTATTAAAATTATTTGTTTATTGTATTTTACTGATTTAACTTTAAGATAATTTAAAAAGAAAGAGTTTTTTAAATTTATTTTTTTAAATTTATTAAATAAAAAACAAATTTAAAAATGGGAAATTACCAAAATATATTATGTTGTGCTCAAAATCAAAATGGAGAAAATTTAGAAATTGATAATATAGTTAATATAATAAAAGAAAATAACTCAAATAATGTATTGCCATATCTTTCAATGGGTTCTATTTCTTCACAAAATATTCATCATAAAAAAAAATTAATATTATATTCCCATGAAAATGATAATATTAAATCAATTTTCATAGAAGATTTTATAAATTCTTCAACAGTAGAAATAAAAAAAGTAGTTTTTGGTAAAAATTATTTTTTAGGATTATTTGAAGATTCTAAAAAAACATATCTTGTAGGTTATGGAGATAATTCTTCAGGACAATTAGGTTTAAATGTTAATACAGAATATTTTGAATCAAAATTAAATAATAATCCCACAAATTATTATGATTATTTATTATTAATTAATGTATTTAAACCTGAAGAATATATTTTAGATTTATCAACAGAAGGAAGTATATCGTATATATTAGTTAAAGATACAAAATTAAATAAAAATATCATTTATAAATTTGGTTTAAGTGAAGAAGAAATGTTAAAAATAAATACAGTTTCAGTAAAAGAAATAAATCCAATAAAAATAGAAGAATGTAATGAAGAAATATTAAATGAAATAACAAATATTTATTCAATGAAATATAGAATAATATTAATAAGTAGAAATTCAATATATATAAAAGGTTCAATGTTTAATATGGATTATAATAGAACATATAAATTATTTAAAAAATTTGATCAAAAAATAGAAAAATTTTTTACAGGAATGGGTCATATAATATTACAATTAGAAGATGGAAGTATATTAACAATGGGAAATAATGAATATGGAGAATTGGGTTGTGATTCAAATAATAAATTAAAATTTAATAAAATACATTTTTTTAAAGATAAAAATATTAAAAAAATTTCAACAGGTTTTAGACATAATTTAATATTATGTGAAAATGGATTATATGCATTTGGAGAAAATTCAAGTGGACAATGTTTTGGAAATGATATAAAATGTGAACCAACAATAATTACAATTTCTAATAATAATGAAAAAATTATTGATTGTTTTGCAGGAGGTGATTATTCTTTATTAATTACTCAAAGTAAACAAATTTATGTTTGGGGAAATTGTAATTTTATTATTAAAGATGAATTAAATCAAATTAATGATGCTGATGAAAAAAAAATGAGACATATTTCTGATATTGAATTAAAAGATATTAAAAACATCTTTTGTGGAATAAATCATATTATTTTTTATGTTGAAATGAGTGCATAAATTATTTCACAATTTTTTTTATTTAAAAACGTTATATGTAATTTTAATTATTTTTTTTCTTTTTTTAAATAAATTATTAATTTCCCAAAAAAATTAGAGCATTAATATTGGGATTTTTTTGAGTATATAATTTAATAAAAAATTTTTTTCTTTTCTATTTATTTTATTCAATATGATTATTTATATAAAAACAAAAATGTGAAAATTAAATTAATATTTAACAATATTATTAAAATATATTTATAAACATTGAATTTTAAATGTTTTTTGTATTGTTATTATAAAGAGATTTAAATATATACTTTATTTTTTCAGTTTTTAAACTTTATTTTCTTTTTTTATAATTAATTTTTTATTAGAAAATATCTTAAAATGAATTATTTTAAATTTACAATTAATTAAAAAATAATATTAAATCTTATAATTTTAAATTTAAAAAATTTATCATAAATATGCTTTGCTATTTCCAATATATTTATTTTTTAAAATTTATTATATGGTATTTTAATGTTTTTGTATAAAACAATATAAAATTGAAATTATTAAAAAAGAATAATTTTGAATAATTCTCCAATTAAATTTAGACTTTCAACTCAGAAAAATAATATAAAAAAGTTATTTATTATTAATAAATTATTTATTTGAAAGTGAATAAAAAAAAAGAAATGGGATTAAACCAAACTTCTTCAAAAAACTTATATAATAATGAAAATATTAAAAATAAATACTTCAATTCAATTAAAAAATTTAGAAGAGAACAATATTTAAAGAATGAAAATAATAAGGATAACATTTTGATAAGTTTTGAAAATAAAACATTTGACACAATAATAAATGATAATAATTTTATATTAAATATTGAAAATAAATATATTCATTGGATAGATTACTTTTATAATTATTTATTTTCTCTTCAAGAAAAAAACATAGAATGGGCAAATAACTTAATAAATTTATTAGAAGATGAATTTTTTTTAACTGAAAATAAATATTTATCTTTATTTTTCTTTGAAGAATTTGGAATTAAAACAAAACCAAATTGTTTTAAATCTTTATCAATTAAAACTCAAATAGACAAAAAAATTCCAAAAATAAATGTTTCTTCTGAATTAAATATAACAAAAAATTTAGGAGGCTCATTTGAATCAATTGATTTAAATCTTTTATTACCAAATGATCCAGCAATTGAATATAAAAATTCACGTTCAAAAGTAAAAGAATATATAAGTTTATTTAAAGAACATGTTGAAAATGAAGATCATCCAATTCATATTATTATTAAAAAATTTTCTAGAGTTTTTTCAAGAGAAGTAAATAAAACTATTGGTAATTTAAAAAATATTTCTTATTATAATAATGATAATTTAAGTAATATGATTTTAAATGCTACAAATGAAATAACTTATCAATTACAAACTTTTATTATTAAAATGCAAATTGTTTTAAAATTAATGTATTGTAAAACAATAGATTATTCTTGTTTTAAAGATGAAAAAGATGAGTTAATTAATATTATAACTTCTTTAGTTTTTGGAGTTGGAAATATTTATCAAGTAATGTATAATTTATATTCATTAAATTTAAAATCAAGTTTAAAAAATTTAGAATATAAATTTGAAGCTTTACAAGAAATAAAACCTGAAGATTTAGGAATAGACAAAAAATTATGTTTAAATTCTTCAACTTTAAAATATCAATTAAAATTAATTAATAAATTAATAAATAATAATATAAATGATAATGATAAAAAAGAATTTTCAAATAATTTAGATTTAAATTTAATAGATAAAGAAAAGATTAAAAAAATAAAAGAATCAATTGAAAAAAAATCGAAAAATACTCCATTAATTTTAAAATCATTTCATTCTTCAAAAGAAAATGAAAAATCAGAATTATTTTTTACTGAAATAGATGATGATATTACTGATGAAATAACAAATAATTTAGGTTCACTTTTACCAGATGAAAATAATAATTTAAATCAAAAAGAAGATTTAAGACTTAGAATGAATACAAGACATAATTTTATTAATCCTCAAAAATATAAAGTAACAAAATTAAAAGAGCAAAAACCAAAAGATTCAATTTATTCACCTTATACTTCTTGTATTTCAATAATAAAAAGTTTAAAAAAATATAAAACTCCTTTTGAAAAAATTATGATTATTGCTTCTTTAAGTGATGAAATTGAAGATTGTCTTCATGAATTTTGGGAAGAATTAAATGATTATATTAATAAAGATATTTTACAGATTGAAGCTTCTCAATTAATGAATATTTTTATTTATATTATTATAAAAGCTAAAATGACTGATATTATTGTTTATTGTAAAATTATTTCTTTATTTACTACTATCACAACGAAATCTTCTATGATTGGTTATTATTATTCTACTTTTGAAGCTTCTATTTCTTATATTTTGAAAAGTAAAAATGTTCAAGAAATTATTGTAAATAAAAACTATTTGCATTTGATTGAAGATAATGAAAATGAAGAAATTTAAAAGAAATATAATTTAAATTTATCATTTTAATTATAAATATAATATTAAAATAATATATTCTCTTTCATATATTTCAATATTAAAAATTAAAAAACACAAAAAATAAATTAAAAAAAAAGTTTTTATTAATGTTAATTAAATCTCTTTTTTCTAATTTTTTCATAAAGAAAAAATTAAATCTTCTAATTCAAACCAACTAATATAATCAACATAGATTTTTTATATTCTTTTATAAAATAAACATTATTTTAAACATAAAAATATTTAAATATGAATGAAACTTAAAAAAAGTTTTAAAATTAACCTTAAATTTAACTTTATACTAAATATCCCATAAATTTTAAATAATAATACCAATTATTAAAGCTTCATAACTAAATAACCATTTTTATAACATTTACACACAAATAACATTTTATATTTTTTTATAATCATCTAAGTTTTCTAATTCTTGTCCTTTTTCATTTTTATCTTCTTCTTTTTTCTTTCCACAGCAAAGGCAATAACAAGCAATAATAAATAAAAGACCAGCACCAACTCCTATTAAAACATTTATATTAACTTTAATAGGACTTGCATTTGGATCATAATATAAAGTATAAATTGATTTATCTAATTGAGATTTATCTAAAGAACTTGCTAATACAGCAATTAAATATTTTTTATTTGGTTCTAATTCAAGTCTAAATGTAATTTTATCTTCTTTTATACTTGCATCATAAAATGTTGTTGATGGTTTTTCTTCAATAAGTTTACTTAAATCTGTTGTTGAAGTTAATTCAGTTTTATAAACATGATATTCAGAATTAATATTAATTTGTTTTACTAAAGGAGAAATTGAAAATTCAACTTCTTTTAATTTTTTATTTTCAACATTAATTCCAAATTTATTATTATCAACTAAATTTATTTCATTTTTTTTAACATAAGTATAATAAATTAATAATTCAGCATTATCTGAACTTTCTAATTTAATTCCTTTTGCAAGATTAATATCTTCAATAATTAAAGAAGCTTTTCCATTTTCATTAAAGGATAGTTTTTGAAGACTTTCAAAAGAATTATAATGATAATCAATATAATCTGCAATTGAATAAGAAATAGTTTCATTAATTTGATTAACAGTATAAAATGAAATAACTAATACAAAATCAGAAATTATTTCATTTCTAATATCATGATCTAAAGGTAATAAATATTTAATATTTTCATTTTTTTTAAGTAAAACTTTATTCATTTCTCTTAATTTAAGAAAATCAGTTTTATTAGTAAAAAGTTGAATATCAACTTCATCTTCTTTTAAACTTTCTTCAAATCTACAAGAAGAAAGAGCAATATTATTTTTATCAATATCACTATCATAATGTAAATAAGGATTAAAGAAATCTATATTAAGTTCTTTTTCAAAATGAATTGGTTTTCCAACAGCTTTATTAGGATGAGGAGTATAATGAAAATCTTTAAGGAAAAAAGGTATTTTAAATAAATAAGCAGAAACTGAATCTATTCTATCATGACTAAGAAATTTATATCTAAATCCAATAACTTCTTTAAATTTAGATAAATCATCATATGGACTTTCATCTCTTATTCTATGAAATACTAAAAATAATGTTGGTTCATTAACTACAATTTCTATTTCATTTCCTACTAAAGGAACAAATTCATTTATTTTATATTTATTTTCTATTTCTTTTGGATTTCCTTTATTATCTTTCATATATAATTTATAATTTCCTGAATTTAATGCTTGGATAAAATCATCTTCTACTGATAATTTGAATTTTCTTTTGTTTTCTACATAAATATAAAAGTATTTTACATAATATGAAAATTCAAATTCATTTATTTTATCTGTATCTATTCTTATTAATTGGAAATTAAGAAGACATACTTTACTTACACAATTTATTTTAAATACATAAGTATCATGTGCATTTACTGAAATTAAATTACTTCCTTTATGTTTTTCTTTATCATAAGTAATTGAAGTTAAATTTTTTTTTCCATAAACATTATATTCAATATTATAACTTCCACTAAGATGAATAATATTAACAAAATATCTTTCACTGAATTTAGTAGCTAAAGTATCTTTATTTAAAATAAATTTATGAATATCATCTTTATTTTTAGGAATAATTTGATGAGTAGAAATAATAAGACGTTGATTTTCCCAATTTAAAGTTCTATAATATTCAATAGCAGTATGTTTAGCAACAAAAGTTTCACTAACATCATTTTCAGAAAAAATTTCCATAATAACTCTATTATAATTCATAGTAATAACTTCCATTAAATTAAAAGTATCAATACTATCATCAATATGATATATATTATTAGGAGCAGAATCTAAATTTTCAATGAAAAAAGTTATAAGAGAAGTTCCAGTTCTATGTATTTCATATTCTTTATATTGTTTTAATGAATCTAAATGAATATAAAAATATATTGGATTTCTTCCTTTTATTGTATGTGTTTTTTCAACTATATCATGAACTGTTGTTTCTTTATGTGCAAAATGAATTGATGGTGGAATATAAATTTTTGTGTCTTTATCTTTTCTAAATAATATTGAAAGAAAATGTTCTTTTTTCTCTAATTTTTTAAATAATATTCTAAATCTTTCTCCATCTGAAAAAGGTTCTATTATAATTTTCTTAAGTTCATCTTCATTTTGTTTTACAGTTTTAGCACTTTCTTCACTTTGAGCAAATTTTTTGTACATTGGAGTCAAAGAAAATCTTGTTTCTGTAAATATATTTATTACTCCTGAAGAATTATTTGGTAATTCATCTAATGGGATATAAAATACTACAGTTGATTCTGTATCAGTTGAATATGAACCTTCTTTATTCGGATCTACATTTATTTTAATTAATGTTGCTAAGGGAAGAAGAACTAAGAAAAAGAATCCTGCTTTCATATATATTTATTTTAAAAAAACAATTTATTTATATATGGATTTATAATGAATATTTGTAATAAATATTTTTTATTAATTTATCTAAAGTTATCTTGAGATTTTCTTTTAGATTTACTTAATTTTTTATTTTGTTGGTTGTAATCAAAGTGTTATATTTTTTTATATTAATTACAATTAAATAAAGTTTAATTTGTCTAAATACATGAAAATATTTAATTTATGACCTCAAAAATTGAGATTAAATTTTATTTTATTTATCTATAAAGATTAGATTAATAATATTAGATTATTCAGCAATAAAATGTTTTTTATAAATTATAAGTTATTCTATTTGTAATAATTTTAAAAAGATCTATTATTTTTCATTTTTTATTAAATTAATTTTATATCATCATATGACCAATCATTTAATTTATTCATTTATATATAAGTCTTATTTAATATTAATTTGATTTATTTGTTTTTATTTATTATGAAGGATTCAACACTTTTTAAATAATCATTTATAAAATTTTTATTTTATTTACCAATTAAATTAAATTTATTCAGGAATTCAATTTAATTGTTATATCTAAATTAAATTAAAATTTCCATTTTTAAATATTTTAATTCAACTGAATCAAAAAATAAAAATATCTTTTTAATTTCAATTAGGTTTTAAATATTTTCATTTCATTTAATTTTTCATAAATGAATCTTTTTAATTTACATTTATATAATAATTATTTAAATGAAAAGTGATTAATATATACTATGGATAAATAACTTTAAATAATAAGATTTAAATAAGTATATATATAAATTTTTTTTAAAAAATAACTCAACAAAATAAATAAATATGAATCGAATTTTATAAAAATTAATTATTTCATTAAAAAGAAAAACAAACATTTTATGAAATCTTATTTATTGTTTAAAATTTTAAAAAAACTCCATATAATTTATTAGAAAATAAAATTAAACTATTCAAGAGAAAGAAAATATTAATTAATTAAAATAAATACTTTTATCTTGTTGAAAGTTTTCTATAATTTATTATTAATTGTTGATTATTCTAATAAAGGAATTATTTTAATATAAATTTTTAGATACACAATTATTTTTTGTATGAAAAAAAAATAATTTTTATTTAATAAAAACTATTTAAATTAATAAAATATTACATAAAAAAAATATTATTGAAAACAAATTCACTTTTATCTTATTTTTACACTTTTATTTTTTTTTATAATAAATCCATACATTCCCATCATTTAATTTTTCAACTTTTTCTAAATTAAAATCAACAAGTTTTCCATCAAGAAAACTAGTTTCTCCTTTTCCTCCAACAACAGGTGAAACAACAAGACTAATTTCATCAATACAATCATTCATTAAAAAACTTTTATCAAGAATAGGACCTCCTTCTAATACTAATCTTTCAATACCAAATTTTTCTTTTAATTTATTTAAACTTAATTGAATATCTATTGATTTTTTACCAGCAAAAATATAAGAAACTCCAATATTTCTTAAATAATTTAAAAAATAATCATCAACATTTTCACTTAAAACCAAAATCATTTGACAAATACATTTTTCTCCATTTGGATTTCCAATCCAAGAACCAAGATCAAGTATAGAATCTTTTAAATTTAATTTTCCATTTGTATCATATGCTACATAATATAAATTACAATTTGGATTTTTTTCACAAATAAAATCTTCTTTTGGAATTTTTTTTCCTTTATATTTTGAATAATCTATATCAGAAACACTAAATTCTGCTTCAAAAGTTTTTCTTCCTAATGCTAAAGCATTTGGATTTAATTTATTATTTTGGATTCTATAATGTTCTTTCATTCCTGTTTTAACTGATTTTTTACTCCAAAAATTTCCTGTTGCTTTACCATCTATTGTTACTATTAAATGAAGAATTACTGTTGGTCTTTTTTCCATTTTTAAATTATATTTTATATTTTATTTATTTATTTTCTTTTTCTGGAAAAATTTGGAATTATTTTATGATTTTTTTAAATAAAGTTGGGAATATTCTTTAATTTTAAAAATTTTAAAAAATTTAAATTATATTTTTATTTAATTTTTTTAACAGTTAATAAATTATTAAAATATATTTATTTTTTTATATTTTATTTAAAAATTTGAAAAGTTGTTTATTTAATAAATAAAACCAATAAAATAAAAAGAAAATATAAATATATAAAATGTAATTAACTTAATCAATTTAAGTTTTTCCATGATTTACAATATATTTAATTGAATATAATCCAATATTTTTTTATCATAAACAATAATTTCCATAAAAAAATTGATAAAAGAATTACAATATTTTTCTCCATTATTAATATATTATTTAAAATTAAATTGTTACTATTTTCATCCTAATCTTTTTTGAATAATTTAAATTCAAAAAAATATATTTTTATTAATTTCATAACAAAACATTATATTTGGAATCTTTTATAAATATTAAATTTTGTTTTCTTTTAATTATTTATTTCAATATAAAAATAATAAAAAAACTAGTTTTATAAAGCCTATTTATTTTTTTAAATTTAAAAAACTTTGAATTACTTTGAAATAAATCCAAAAAAAAATTAAAATTTTATATGATTTTCTATTATTTACAAATACTCATTTAATTTTTTAATTATTCTTTCTCAAATCTTCTTCATATTTTTTAATTTTATTTTGAATATCTTTTTCCATATCAGAAATTAATTTATTCCCATTTACTCTTTCTCTTTCCATTTCTGATTGTAATTTTATTTTAACTTCTTCATTAGTTTCTTTTTCATATTTTTCAATTCTTTCTTTTTCTTTCTTTTTTTCATCTTCAATAGTTTTATTTAATTCATTATAACATTCTTTTTTATATTCTTCTACTTTTTTTAAAATATCTTGTTCTTTAATTTGATTATTTTCATTTTTTTTTTTATTTTTAATTCCTTTTTCAATATTATAACTTTTAATTTCATTTTTAATTTTTTTCTTTTCTTGAGTAATAGATTGTTTATTAATATTTCCTTCTTTTTCATTTGAAATATTATCTTTTAAAATATCATCAGAACTTTTATTTCTTCCTTTTTTATAAACATTATCAGTTAAAACTTTAACTTTCATATAAAGTTTATCATCATTTGGAAATAATTTTTTAACTAAAGAAGGTTTTATTTGTCTTTTTCTTCCCATTGCTTTTTCAAATTTATTAATTAATTCTTTTTTTTCTTTATTTATTTGTTCTGACATTTTTGCTTTTGATTCTAATACTTTTTGTTTTTGTTTTTTAAAATCTTCAATTTTTTTTTCTTTTTCCATAATTTCTTCATTTTTTTTTTGACTTTTATATTCTTTAACTTTATGTAATCTTTTTATAATTTGATTTTTTTCATATTGTTTTAAAAAATTATCTTCTTGTTTAATAATTAATTCATTATATTTTTGTTTATTTTCATCTTCAATTCTTTTTTCATTTAATTCCATTTTTTTTATTAATTTTTTTCTTTTTTTTTCTAATTCTTTAAATTGTTCTTCTCTTACTTCACAAGTTTTAATAAATAAATCATTCATACTTTTACTTCTCATTTGTATTCTTTTTCTTTTTTCATTTTCTGCTTCACTAACATTTTTTTCAATAATTTCTTGTTGTTTAAAATATTGAAAATTTCTTTTTTCTCTTTCATGTTTTGATTGTAAAAGTTTATCATGAATTTTTTTAAATTTTTTTTTATTAATTTCTTTTTGTTTTCTTAAAGTTTGTTCTCTATTATTCATTAATTCATTATATCTTTCTAAAGTTAATTTTTGTTTTTGATCTATTTCATTTCTTACTTTTTCTAAATTTTGTTCTACTATTAATTTACTTTGAATTAATCTTTTTTCATATTCTTTCATTTTTTCTTCAGATTCTTTTATTTTTTCTAATCTTTGTTTTTCTTGTAATTCTCTTCTTTCTTTATCTTTTAATTCCATTTCTTTTTGTTTTTCTAAATTTTTTTGTTCAACTTCTTTCCAAAATTTTTCAATTTGATTTTTTCTCATTTCAACTTTTTTCATTTCTTTTATTTTTTTTTGAACATTTGCATTTTGATTTTTTTCATTAATATCTTGTAATTCT
This sequence comes from Isotricha sp. YL-2021b, assembly GCA_023805745.1. Taxonomy (NCBI): domain Eukaryota; phylum Ciliophora; class Litostomatea; order Vestibuliferida; family Isotrichidae; genus Isotricha; species Isotricha sp. YL-2021b. Next base: position 51,159 of record JAJJKW010001535.1, read on the forward strand.
TTTAATCTTTTTTCTTCAGCATCATGTTTAGCTTTATTTCTTTTTTCTTGTTCTTCTATTTTTTTTTGTAATTCAGTTTGTCTTTTAATTTCTTTTTCTTTTCTTTTTTTTTCATCTAATTTTGCTTTTTCTTCAATTTCTTCTTTTAATTTTTTATCTCTTTCTCTTATTAATTGATCTTTTAAATCACTTTTAACTCTTATCATTTCTCCTTTTACTTTTGTTTCTATTTCTGCTTCAATTTCATTTTTTTGTCTTCTTCTTAATTTTTCTATTTCTCTTTTTTCTCTTTGAATTATATTATCTATTTGACTTTCTAATGTAAATGGAGATAATTTTTTTTCTTTATTATTATTATTTATTTTTTTATCTTTCTCATTTTTTTTATTTTCTTCTTCTTCTTCTATTATTTTATTTCTTTCATCTTTTATTAATTTAACTGTTTCTTTACGAAATTTTTCTATGTTTTCATATCTCATTTTTTGTATTTTTTTTGGTAATGCTAATACTTCTGGATTATATTTTATATATTCTTCAAAATCTAAATAATATAATTCTTCTTCTAATATTCCTAATTTATTTAATGCTTCTATTGATCTTGGACTATTTAATGTTTGTTTTCTTTTTGTTAAATCTATATTTTCTATTGATATTATTTTATGCTTTTTATGATCCTAATTTTTTTTATATTTTTTTTTACCTTTTTTGATGTGTCTTCTTGTTCTTCTTCTTCTTTATATTCTTCTACGTTTTGATCGTTTTTATTTTGATCTTTATTTTCCTTGTCGTTTTTATTTTTATCATTCTCCATTGAAAAGTTTTTATAAAATTTTAAATTTTTTATTTATTTAATAATTAGGAAAAATAATAAAAATTATAAGAAAACTTTATTATATAAATTAATTTAAAATGAGGAAACAAAAAATTTTTTCCTTATTAAAATGAATATAAGAAGAATTTATTGATTATAGAAAAAAATGTTTGATTAAATGGAAAAGAGAAAAACAAAAATAAAAAGAAATAAATTTTATAATGAATTTTAAAGGGAAATGAATAGAAAATATATTAACAAATAAATCATTCTTTCAATCAATTACCAATTACAAAGTAAAAAATTTATGAAAACAATTAGAATTAGTTTAATTAAAATAAATTTACATCTTAAAAAAATGTAATTGAAACTTAAAAAATAAATAAAATAAAAAAATAAATAAAAAATATGAAATAATGTATTATTTCAAAAATACTTAAGATAGAATAAATTAAGAAATTCTTATTACGGCTAAAAGGTTTTTTTTACTTAATTATGGTATTTTATAAATAATTTTAATAAATTAAATTCTTTTTTCAACCTTTATTAATATCTCAATGAATTTTTAAAAAAAAATAATTATTTTCCAAATATAAATAATGTATAAATCTCCTTCCTCAACATTTGAATTAGAATATGATTTTCCCCCAGTAAGATCTTCTCAATCAAAATGTGAAATAAAAAAAATACTTTGTTTTTTAAACTGTTTTAAGAAAAATGAAAAGAAAAATAAAAAATATTTTATATCAGAATGGAGAAAATTTCTAACAAATGAATCAAAAAATATATCATCATTAAATGATCCATTTACAATATTAACAAATCTTTGGGCTCATAAAAAAATAATAAGAGAATTTGAAAATGTAAGAATAAATCCAAATTTAATAAAACCAAATAATATATTTATTAGAAATGATTTAGAATTTTATATACCTCAATTATGTTCATTTATATTATTTGGTGAATTTGAATTAGTAGAAGAATCATTATCATTTTTATGTAAAGCATGTTATTCTTCTTATTTTTTTGCACATAGAGTAGTTTGGTTTTTAAAATCAATGTTAACAGTAAATCATAATAATGTAAATTTTAATAATAAAATTAGAAATGTTTTACATATTATTCAATCAATATATAAGAGTGATGAAGATAAAAAGATATTATGTAAATATCATATTCCAGGAGGAGATGAATATATTAATTTTATAAATAATAATCAAAATGGAAATGGTGGTTTGGATATAAATATATTTCTTAAATATGGTTATTGTACTAGTTCTGAAGAAGATTATATTGATTCTTCAATAAATTCAATTAAACAAATTGATGATGAAGATATTAATTTATCTTCATTTTTATCAACTATAAATTTCTATGATCATTTATGTAATTTATGTGATAGAATAAGATATTTATCAAATGATGAATCAAGACAAGAAGAATTAATAAAAGAATTAAATAAATTAAATAGTAATATGCCATATAATATTTATATTCCTTTTTCAACAAGTGATATAAGAAATTATATAATTGGAAAATTATCAATAAAAGATTCAAAAGTTTTTAAAACAAAAGAAAGAGCTCCAATATTAATAACTGCAGAATGTTTTAGATTAGAAGAATGGTGTTTTGATAAGAAATTAAATTATAATTATGGAGATTCTGAAGAATTTAATATAATTGATGTAGAAAAAATAAATTTAAATGGTGGATTATTAGGAAAAAAAAGAACTTTTAATAATGAAAATGGAATGAGTGATTCTTCTTTGAAAAAACAAATGGATAAAATAAATTATTTAATGCAAATTGATATAGAATTAAATAAACCAATTTTTGTAAAAAGACAAGAAGAAGAAAAAGAAGAAGAAGAAATAAATAATAAAGAAAATAAAATAAATGAAAATGGAGCATTGGGAGAAATAAATACATCAATTAAAAAAAAAAGAAAAAATTCAGAGAATGATTATAAAAAAATAGAATTAGTTTTACAAGAAAATAAAATAGAATTAAAGAATGAAAATAATAATAATAATAATAATATAACAAAAAAAATAGCAAATAATTTAAAATTATCTCCAATAAAAATACCTGAAAATAATACAATAAATAAACAAATAATTCAATCAACAATAAGGAAAAATTCAACAGATTCTCCTTCAAGTGATTTATCAAGTCCAATAAATAATAATAATTATTCTCCAAATAATATATCAGAAGTTCAAAATGATATATTTTTTGATTCTTTTTCTTTTAATTCAATATTTGGAGAATCATTATCATTACAAGAATTACATTTAAAATCTCAATCACAATATGGTTATTTAAATTCATATAAAATATTTAAATTTTTAGTTAAAAGTGGAGAAGATTTAAGACAAGAACAATTTGCATCTCAATTAATAAATGAATTTGCACAAATATTTAAAATAGAAAAAGTAAAATGTTATTTATATCCTTATGAAATAATAGCAACTGGAAATAATGCAGGAATAATAGAAGTAATTCCAAATGCAATTTCATTAGATCAATTAAAGCAAAAAATATCATCAAAGAATTATTCTTTAAAACAATTTTATGAACATTATTTTGGTTTAAATACTTCAAAATATAAAAAAGCAATAAAAAATTTAATAAGATCTTTAGCAGGTTATTCTTTAGTATGTTATTTTTTACAATTAAAAGATAGACATAATGGTAATATTATGATAGATAATGAAGGACATTTAATTCATATAGATTTTGGATTTATTTTTTCACATGCTCCAGGAGGAGAATTTGAAAAAGCACCTTTTAAATTAACTGATGAAATTATGGAAATTTTAGGAGGAATTAATAGTAAAAATTTCCAAATTTTTAGAAAATTAATGTGGGATGGTATGATTGCTATTTCTAAACATTATAAAAAAATTATGATTTTAACTGAAATGATGTTTTGTGGTTATGGTACTGATTTATTATGCTTTGAAAGAGGACAAGAAACTCTACAAAAATTAAAAGAAAGATTTTGTCCTAAAGAAAAAATGAAAAATAGAGATTATTTAGAATTAGTTGATAATCTTATTGAAAAAGCTTTAGGTAATTGGAGAACTAAATGGTATGATAAATATCAATATTACTTTCAAGGAATTTTCTATTAAATTCTTATTTATTTTGAAATTTAATCTTTATATAAAATTGTGAACATATATATTAATTCATATACAAAAGTTATTTTTACATTTTTTTTTATTTTGATTATTTATTCTTGGAATAAATCTAATTTTATTTTATTTTTTACACTTTTTATTATAAAACCTTTTCTTTTTAAATCTTCATCATTGTTATGTCTTGTTCGAATTAAATCATCAAGTATTTCTTTTACTTTTAATTGGTTTTTTCTTATATCTGTTCTTAAATTTTTAAACATTTTCTTTTTATTTCTTTCTTCTCTTTTTTGTTCAAAAATTTTTGTAAATAAAGAATATGCCAAATTTATTTCTGTATTATTTTTATTTTCAATTAATTTTTTTGTATTATATATTTGTTCATTTCTGGAAATTTGGTTTTTCCTTTGATTTATGTTTTTATAATTTGATTTATTTATTTTAAAATAACTTAGAGATTTATTTTTTTTATGATTTATTTTATAAGAATTTATTCTTTGATTTTTTAAAAGATATAAATTATTATCATTATTTAATAATTTTTCAACATTAGATTTTTCTAAATTTGAATTACATAATTCTGTTTTTACTATTTTTCTTTCTTTTTCAGAATTATTCTTTTTATTTATTAAACATACTGATAATGGTCTTTGATAATTTTTTGCTTTTCTTAATCTTAAATATAATTTTTTTTTCATTTGAAATTCATCAGTTCTAGTTATATATTCTTTAATATTATAATTTTCCATTAAAGGAGCATCTGTTGAAATTTCATTTATATTAGCATTATCAATATTTTGATTAATATCATTATTAATATAAGTAAGTTTATTTTTATTTTTTTTTTGAATAATTTTTTTAGAATTTTTGACAGAATGCTCTCTAGATAAATTTTTTATTTTCCTATTTTGGGAAATATTTTTTAGTTTGATTGGACTTATTTTTGGAGATAATAAACGAATTTGATTATTCTTATTTATATCAAAAGATTTTAAAATTTGATTAATATTAATTATTTGATTCATATTATATTTTTTAAATCAAAATAATTAAAATATATTTTGGTTTTTTTTATCTTAAATTATTTTAATACATATGATAAAACTATTAAAATAAATGTCAATTTTAATTATTTTGGATTTAATAAGAAAAAATAATCAAATTTCATTTATTATTCCTATAATTAATGTTCAATTACTTTTAATTTGTTATTATTTTGAGTTTTTTGATTGAATAATTAAAATTTATTTAAATCATAGAATAATATAATAATATTGTTACATTATAATATTATTTGTTTATTTATATTCTAAATATATATTATTTGAAAATTCTATAAAAAAAAACATTTAAATATTAATTATATTATTAGTTTAAATTACTTATTGATATTTTTATTAATTTTTAGCAAATTACAAATCTTTATTCTCTATTTGTTTTTTTAAAATTTGTAAAAAAAGTATAATTTTTTTGATGATTTTTTGAAATAATTTTTATTTATTTCAAAATGAAGAAAATAATTTAATTCACAATAATATTTCAAAAAAATGATAGAAGATAATGTAATAAAATATATTGATGTGGATGAAACATTACAAAATTTAGATTCATATTCTAATAAAGGTGCAATGATAATATTTCAAATTTTTGAAACTATGATGAGTTATAAAATAAATAATCAAATCATTTTTATTCTTTTAAAAGTTATTTATTTTTTACAAGTAATGACAATTTCATCAATAGGTATTCCTTCAATTTTAAAAGAAAATGATTATGTATTAAAATTTATTGATGAATTAAAAAGTATTTTAATTCCTCAGAAATTTGTTGTTGGTAAAAATTCTTTTATAAAATGTTTTATAGTTAGTGTAATTTTTTGTCTAATAGTTCTTTTTAGTATAATTTATTTAATTGTTGTTTCATTTTTAAAAAAACAGATTTTTGTTTTTCCAATCCAATTTTTAAATATATTAAACTTGATTATAAATAATTATGCAATGTGTCCTTTAATAAATATAATGATGATGGTTCTTCATTGTGAAAATGGAAAGCATATATATTTAGAAATTAAATGTTATCAAGGTAAACATTTAGTTTATTTAGTTTTATCTTTATCTTTATTATCAATTTTACTTTTATATTCTTTTATTCTATCAATATATTATTATGAAATAGGAACAATTCAAGATAAAAATTATTTATGTAGAACAAATTCCTATTATGAAACTTTAGAAAGTATTTTATCAAATTTATGCTTTTTTTCAAGTTATTTTATTCATCATCATTTAAATAATAAAAGAATTTATAGAGAAATTTATAAATGTATAATCTTAGTTTGCTCTCTTATAATAGCAATTTATTTTAATTTCAAAGTTTTTTATTATAATCATGTTTTAAATTTAATGACAATAAATGGTTGGTATTTTACTATTTGTTTTTTATTTCTTATATTAATAAAAGAATTGTTTGAAATAAAAAATATTTTAATTCCTCTTTTAATTGGATGGATTATTATACTTGTAATAAATCATATTTTTTATAACATAAAAATTATAAAATGTTTAACAGAATCTAATATTTTTGACACAAATAGTTTAAAAAATGTTGAAATGTTTAGTTTTTATTTATTGGAAAAAGCAAATGAAAATATTATTGGTTCAAAAGTTCTTTTGAAAGGAATTATAAATAGTTTTGAGGAATATTTAAAAAATTCTGTAGATTTAAATGAAAGATATCAAAAATTTTTAGATAATATATATCTTCAAAAAAAATTTGGAGGAAAAGAATCAACAATTTTTGCAGTTTATAATATTATATTTTTAATATATGAATTTTTTTTTGAAAAACCAACAATAAAAAATGATATGTTATTAATTATATGTTATTTCCTTGTTAATAAATTAGATAATTATACTTATGCTGCATCATTATTATCTCAAATAAAAATATCAGAGCATAGAATGATGTATTTAAAATATTTATTAATGGAAAAAATAAAAAAATATCAAATGTATAAATTAAGTCAAACAGGAACTAAAGAATCAATAAAACATGTTGAAATAGGAAGTGTAATTGTATATAATAATTATTTAGATAATTTTAAAATAAAAATATATGATGCTACTTGTTGTCAAGTAGATTATTTTGATTATTTAAAAAATAATCAAATGAATAAAAATTTAACTTCATCTTTTATGGAAGCAGGAGAAAAAATAATTAAATTAAGAACAAAAATAATGGAAATGTGGGATAAAATAATGAAATTAAATCCATTTTGTGAAGAAAATGTACAAGATTATATGTTATATTTAGAGACAGTTTTACAAGATTTAGAATTAGCACAAAAAGAAGAAGAAAAATTTATTCATTATAGAAATTCAATTTTAAGCCAAAAAAATAATTTATATTATAGTTTATTTAATAGAGATATTTCTACTATTATTTTAGTAGATGGATATGCTTTTAGAGGAAAAATTTTATATGCTACACCAAATTTTACTTTTTTATTTAACTATTTACCAAAAGAAATATTAAATTTATATATTTATGATTTAATGCCTTCTAATATTGCAGAATTTCATAAAAAATTAGAAGAAGATGCTATTAAATTTTCAAATTTAATTAATATTTATTCTCAAAAGAAAAAAATGATTTTAAAAGGGAAAAATAATAGTATATATAATGTTTCAATATATGTTAAATGTTTACCAAATTTATCATATGGATTAATTTTTATATTAGATATTGATAAAATACAAGATAAATCTTTTATTATTATATTAGATGAAAATTTCAAAATTAATTCTTTAACCAATGCATATTCATTAAGTAATGGTAATGATTTTGCAGTAAATAGAGTAAAAGTTTTTGAATTAAATAATAATGTTATTGGTCACCATATTGGAATTATTATACCTGAATTTTTAACATATTTAGAATATAAAGATAATAAATTTATACTTAAAAAAGAAAATATAGAATTAAAAGCTTTTTTATTTCCAAATATTAATGATTTATCTGAATATGATACTGCTCTTGAAGAAATAATGGATAAAATAAAAACTAATGGAAAATTAATTTCTGAAGATGATGCAAAACAAATTAATGATAGAAATATGCATGAATCTACAACAAAAGCAATTTTAAGAAGTAGAAAAAGTTTTATAGCTGCAAATAATAAAGAATATAAAGGTTTATTATTTGATTTATCTAGGAAATTTATTGGAAAAACTTATAATATTTTCTATAAAATAAATTTAAGAAGTTTTCTAAATGATAAATATTATTATTATAAAATATCTATTGATAATAATATGATACAAAATGGAGATAAAAAATCAGGAAATCAAAATAACAGAGCTAATTTAAATGAAACAAAAATATCATTATTTAATAGTAATAATAATTTACTTGATTTTAAAGATAAAGTTAAAGCGATTAAATTTCATGTAAATGAAGATACTCCAATAAATGAAAAAGAAATAGTTAAAAATGTTGAAGAAGTACCAAATAAAGATAATGCTAATTTTGAACGTTCTCATAATTCATTTATGTCATCAAGTTCTTCAATAGATAATTCAGGTTTTAATAAATTAAAATTTGGAATTATGGATAAAGAACAACCTTTACTTATTATATATATGAAAATAATTTTATTTTTTTTTAGTCTTGCTTCAATTGTTTTAATTATTCTTGATTGTAAAAAAACAAATAATGAATTTACTGAAGTTAATACTTTTTTAAATGAAAATTTATTTTTTAATTTTTCTAAAATATCAGCTGATTGTTTTTATATTACAGGCTCAAATTTAAAAATAAAGAAATTTAATCTAAATAATTTATGTTATCCAGGAACATGTGATTATACATATAATGAATTATTATTTTTATGTATTAATCCTTTGAAAGAAATTTTAGAACATTCTTCAAATTTTAATAGTGAATATCAAGAACTTTTAAATAAAAGATATACATTTATATTATCTTCTTTTAATAAAACTGCAAAAATTACAACAGATTTTGATACATTAAATACATTAAGAATGTTTTTAACTTCTTCATTATATGTTTATCATCATTTTAATGATTATTTAAATGATGATGAAGAAATTTATGCTTTACTTGAAAATATTGTTTTAGGAGCTTATTATTTTATTAAATATCTTACTTATATTAAAGGATTTGATGAAAAAGAAAGAAGAAGTATTGCTATTAAAAAATATCAAACTGCAAAATTATATTTAATAATAAATGTTATTCTTTTGGTTTTTGTTGTTGTTGCACTTGTTTATATAATATTAAAATTGTTTAAAAAAGAAAAATATTTTCTTCAAAAAATAATTAAATTTCAAAATCCTAAATTTGAAGAATATTTAAAATATTTAGAAAATTTGAAAAAGAAATTAAGAAATGATAATGGAGAAGAAGAAGAGCAACAAAATCAAGATGAAAATCATCCAAATAATTCAAATGAAAGTGATGAAAATAAACATTTTCAAAGAAGAGCAAGTACAAAAAGTAATGAACCAAGAAAAAGAAAAAATGATAAAAGAAAAAATAAAAAAAAAAGTAAAATTTCAAAATTACAACAACAAAAAAATGAAAAAATAAAATTAATGAGTGTTTATTTTTTTATGAATAATATAATATTATCAATAGAATTAGGTTTGATCTTATTAATATATATGACATATTATTTATTAATACATACAATATATACTCAAAAAAGAAATAATTTTTTTTATTTTGATGATACAATAAATGATTTAGAAGGAATATATAAAGTATGTTTTGATATATATGTAAATATAAAATATGAAGCTTTAGAATATTCAGAATTTATATATAATCAAAATGAATCAATTTCAAAATTAGAAAATGGAGAATCATATGTTGAATTTGAAGGAGTAAATTATACAGATATAGATTTATTAAAAGAACAAGTTTATACTATTAATATTCCTGATGTAACTTTTTCAAAAATAGGAACACTTTTATTATCTATTATTTCATCTGGTGATACAGAATATAATTCAAAAACTAAAAAAAGTATTTCTACTCAAATGAAACATTTATATGAAGGAAATGCTTGTGAAGTTTTATATGATACAAGTACTCCTAATTATTCTTTTTGTATTTATTTTTGGTCTTCTATTATTACTCAAGGAATGGAACAATCTTTAAATCAATTAAATGTTGAATTAACTGCACTTCAAAATGATATGATTCTTTGTAATAAAGAGGAAAAAAATTTTTCAGATGTTATTCAAAGTGATAGACTTGCTAATTTAGAATATTTTTATTCTTATTATTTACTTGATTCATATCTTAAAACTAAGGAATTATTAGAAGAATTAAGAGATAATAAAGTTAATCATATTAATAATATCTTTCAAATAGTTATGATCATTTATATTATTATTTGTATTATTTTGTGTTTAGTTCTTTTTTTATTTGCTGAACGGAAAAAAAGAATTTTTTGTTCTTTTTTAAATTTTATTGGTATTATACCATTTCAATATATTTCTGATGATGATGATTTTTATAGAGATATATTAAGATTAGAAAGAGAAATATTTTAATATATTTAAATGTATATAAAGAATATAATTTAAAGTAATTGATTTATATTATTTCTCAATTAAATTTAATTAGAATTTTTTAAATATATTTTTTTGAAAAATGGTGAAAAAGAAAAAAATAAAAAAATATAGAACCCCATATATAATATTTTTTCAAGAAGAAATGAAAAAAATGAAAAGCAATAATTTAAAATTAATGGAAAAAATAAAAATTATTAGTGAAAAATGGAAAAAATTATCAGATAATCAAAAAGAAAAATTTATAAAAGAATCAGAATTAGACAAAGAAAAATTTAATAACCTAAAAATAGAAAGTGGAATAGAATATAAATATAAAAAGAAAAAAAATTTATTAATGAAAAAAATTAAAAGATTTAGAACTCCATTTATGTTTTTTTTACATGATAAAAAAAATGATATAGATAAAAAAAATTCAGTTGAATCTTTAAGAAAAATATCTAAAGAATGGAAAGAAATGGATTTCAAAAAAAAAAAAATTTATTTTGATAAAGCCAAAGATGATAAAATAAGATATCAAAAAGAATTAATATTAAAAATGGAAAATGATATTAAAATAAAATCTCCAAAAGAAAAAAATAAAGAACAAATAAATTCATTAATATCAACAATAGAAAAACTTTATGAAGATTCTCCAGATATATTAGAAGAAATAAAAAATAAATTAAAATAATTAAAGACAAATCCAAATAATAAAAATAGTTTTTTAAATAAAATATTAATTAATAATATTCAAAAAAAATAAATGGAATCAATTATAATTTTTTTAATATTTCCAATAATAATAAAATCAATAACAATTCCTTTATATACTGATGGAGGAATTCCAAAAATTTCTTTAAAAATAGGAAAATTTCAAAGACAAATTAATTTAATTTTTGATACTTCTCTTCATAGATCTTTATTAGTTTCTCCAGATTGTAATATTTCAAATATTAGAGGTTATAATACAAGTAATAGTAAAAAAATTTTATCAAATCAAACTCAAATAAAATATTATTATACTTTTTTTGGAGATGAATTTGAAGATAAAGTTAATTTAATAACAAAATCAGGAAATTATGAAAGTAAATTTTCTTTTATTTCTTTTACTCAAATTTTATATACTCCTCAAATTTCAATTAATGGTTTTTTTGGTCTTTCATTTACAAATTATAATTTTAATACAACTAATAAAATATTTGGATTACAATATTTTACAGGAAGAGTTTTATTAAATTTAGGTGAAATAAATAAAGATATTATTCAAAATTATTCTTTATTAAAAAATTATTCTGTCAATTATAATGAAAATAAAACACAATGGTATTTATTAGCAAATAATATAATTTTAAAAGATAAAGAAGCTAGAATTAATGGAAGTCAAAAAATAACTTTTGATACTACAACTTATAATATTTATATTCCAAAAAAATTTTTTTTTGATAATTTAGATTTAATATTTCCTAAAAATGGAAAATGTCAAGTTCAAATATCAGGTGTTTTTTTATGTCAATGTAATGAAAAATATAGAAATATTTTTCCTAATTTCAAATTTTTAATTAATGGAGAAATTTTATATGTAAATATATCAGATTATATATCATTTGATAGTACTATTGGAGGAAATACTTGTTATGTTGCATTAATTGTTAATTATTATAATGATTTTTGGATTTTGGGAAATAGTGTTTTAAATAATTATTATTCTATATTTGATATTGATAATAATGTATTACGTTTATATGATAAATCTTTAAGAAAATTAAGAAATTCTGAAGTAATTATGTTTTTTATTTTTGTTTCACTTTTTATATTCTTCTTAATATTTATAGGATGTATAATGTATAAAAAATATCTTCATGATGTTCATTTTGGAGAACGTTTAATATGATTTATATTTAAAAATAATAAAAATTATAATTATTTATTTATTATATTTTTAAATTAATCTAAAATCTTATTAAACAGGAAAAAATTGTAGTTATTTTTATTTTATAAAAAATATATTTTTTTGATTTTAAATAAATTTAATTTTTATTTATTTATTATTTTTTATTAAATATTTATTTAATATTATATTAATTTAACTTATTTTTTTCCTTTTTTCCTTTTTTCTTTCTCTTTTTTTGTTCTTCTTTTTCTTTTTGTTTTTTTCTTTTCTATTTGTTAATAAATTTAATTATTTATCAAATATATTGTTTCTGAAGGAATTATTTATTATATAATTATATAGAGGAATAGTATTCTTTTAAATTATAGAAACATTTTTTTAATGATATATTTAAGAATATTATTTATATTGACAATTCATCAATTTCTTGAAGAAGTATATTAATTTCATTTTGAATTTCTTCAATTTTAGGTTCATACATATTTTGTAATTCCAAAAAATTTTTTTTTATTTCATTTTCATAATTAATTAAATATTCTATATAAAGTTCATTATTTGAAATAGTTTTAATATTATTATCATCTATTTCTGTTATTACATTATGGTTTTTACTCATTTCTAAAATATTAATTTCTTCTTCATTTTGTGAAGATTCAAAATTTTCATTTATGAAATCTTTATGTTTTACTTCAAAATTGGGGATAAAATTTTTTCTATTAAATTCATCATCTTTAATTGACATATATAATTCATTGTCACTAGTCTTGTTTTCATTTAACAATTTTTCAATAATATTATTTGAATATTTTTTATATTTATCTTTTGGACATTTTTGGATATTTTGATAAATTAATTCTATTTGAAGGTTTAAGAAATCTGAAGACTCTACATAATCTAAAATTTTTAATTGTAAATTATTTTTTTCTTGTTTTTTTTTTGAATTTAATTTTTTACTTTTTATTATATCTAAATACCATTTTTTCCATATATAGTTTTTTGAGTATTTATATTTATTTATATTTGTATATTTATTAACAATGTAAAAAATATATAAAGTTCTATATAAATAATAATGATTTGACAAATCCAAATTTTGTGATTTATAATTTTGTCTGAATAAAGAAAAAATAAATATTCTAAAATAATTTTTTAAGATATTTTTTTTAATTTTTATTAAAAGTTTCAAAAATTTTACAAATTTTGAATTTTTTTTGATTTCAAAAAAATATTTGTCTAAAAATTTTTGAAAAAAAAAACCTAAATTCTTTTTCTTTCTTTTTTTAATTAATTGATTAATAATTAAAAAAGAAGGTTTAAAAATATGAAACTTTTTATAATTGTTATTGAATTCATTAATTTTTTTTTTTGAATTAAGTTTACGTGAATTTTTCGATTTTTCATTATTTTTCCATATATAAAAACTTGCTTTGAAAGAATTTATAATTTTTTGCTTTATTATTTTTTTCAATATTATATTTTTTAAGATAATAATTTTAAGTTTTAAAATAGAATAATTAATTGAATTTTTCAATATTTGATTAAAAAATATTCTTTTATTAATGTAATTCTTTTGCTTTAATATTTCCAAAAAAAAAAAAATCTTTGAAATAAATACTTTGTTTTTATAATTTGATATTAAAGAAAATATTTCATTTGAATTTATAATATTTTTTTTCCATAAATATAAATATTTTAATAGATTTGTTTTTTTTTTATTTTTTAAATTCATTTTTAGTGAAATTAATCTTATTAACTCATTTCTTACATTTTTAATTAAATTGTTATGAAATTGAATAATCATTTTCAATAAAAATTTTCTTTTATAAGACTTCAATTTCTTGTTATTCTTAAATAATAATAAAAACAAACTATTTCTACAACCATTATATTTATATTTAAATCTTAACATTTGAAATAAATATTTTTTTAATTGATCTTTTTTTATTTTCTGAAGTTTAAAATTCAATAATTCTTTTAATTCTTTTTTTTCAATTAAATTTCTGGTTGATAAATTGTGAAAAAAAATTTTTTTTTTTAAAAATAAAGATTTATTATTTAAATTGTTATTATTTATTAATCTTTCAAACATTAAGAATTTTATTCTAATTTTCATAAATTGAAATATAAATAAATTAAAATATTTTATTTTTGAAGTTTTAAAAATAGAGTAAAGTTTAATGATAAGATTTTTATTTAAATTTAATCTATAAACAGCATTTAAAATATTAATATCCTCATCACTTATTATTTCAGAATTTCCTAATGAACTATAATTATTATCATTCCCATATAAATAAGAAAATTTCAAATAAAAAAATAAACAAAACTTAATTAATAATTTCTCTTTAATATCCTCTAATATATTTATAAATTGATATAAATTTATATCACTAATAGATTTAATTTTGATATTATTAAATTTTATTTCATTTTTTGAATTCATTATATTAATTAAAATAAATATTTTAAATTTAAATTAATAATTTTGACTATAGTAATAATTAATTCAATAGATTTAATATAAAAATAGAAAAAACAACAATTATTAAAAAATTATATAATGAAAAATAATAAAAATAAAAAATAAAATGTACACAACAAGAGGATATAATGAGAATTATTATACAAGTAGAAAAAAAATATTAAATGACTTTTTAAAGGATGAAGAGACAGAAAATATGAAATATATAGAAGAAACAGAAAATTTAGTAAGTCAAACAAAAATGTTTTTAAAAGATTTAGTAAGTGGACAATTAGATTTTGAAGCATTAAATGAACAATTAGAAGATATAGAAACAGAATTAGAAACAGATTGTAATATAATGCAAGGAGAAATAAATACACTTCAAACAATGGATAAAAATATTGAAAAACAAATTAATGAAGTTCAAGTTCAAGAAGAAACTGGAACAAAAGATTATTTAAAAAAAATAGAAGATTTAAAAAATGAATTAGAATCAAAAGAATTTACAATTCAAAATATGGAAAGATTATATGTTGAATTAGAAAATGTTATTAAAGATAATATTCAAAAAGGAAATGAACAACTTTTAACTATGGAACAATTTAATGAATTTCTTTCTCAAAATGATAAATTAAAAATTGAAATTAAAAAATTAGAAAATGAAAAAGAAAGATTAAATAAAGATTATAATAATTTATTAAAAGAAAATTTAAATTTAAGATCAAAAGATGAAAGCTTTGAAATTGAAAAAGTAAAAGAAGTTTTAGATGAAGTTGGAGCAAAAGGTTTATCTCAAAAAGAAGCTGAAAAAAAAATTATAGCACTTCAAAATAAATATAAACAATTAAATCAAGAATGTTCTCAATTAAATGAAAAAATTAATAAATTAACTAATAATTTAAGAGGATTAAATCTTGAAAATGAAAAATTTAATGAAGAATTATATAATATTCATTATGAAATTAATCCTCCTGAAATAAGTAAAAAAAGAAGAAATCATTCTTTTGAATTAATAAAAGAAAATGAAAAAAATTACTTTTTAAATCAATCAAGTGAAGAAAAAGAAGAAGATAAAAGTGATAATTAATTTATAATATTAATAAAATATATAATTTATATAATTAATTCATCATCTGAAAAAATTGTTTTATTTTCATCACCATTTAATTTTTGAATATAATTTGAATTAAAATGTGTTTTAATTTCTTTATATATTTTTTTTGTTTTTATAGTATGTGATAAAGTACTTTCATCTATTGTTGAAGTATCTAAATTAAAACAAGAAGGAGTTCTTGCTGTAATATTATTTTTATTAAATAAATTAGATTTTGGATTTGATAAAGTTTGATAACTTCCTCTTTTATTATTTTTCTTAATATATTTTTTAGGAGTAAAATATTCTTTACTTTTAAAAAAATTAAATATTAAATGAGATTGAGATGTTACTTGTTGAATTCCTTCTTTTTCATCATCTGATTCTGATAATTCATTTATTGATATTTTTTTTATTTCTTTTTTAATTTTTTCATATTTTTCTTCTTTTGCTGTTTGAATAAAATATTTGTCTATTGAATTATAAGAAATCATTACTTTATATATTTCGAGAGGATTCCATATTATATATTTATTTTTTTGATTTTCTTTATTTATACATAATTGTTCTAATAAATTATAATATGTTTCAAATACTTTATTCATACTAATAATTTTAAATTTATAACTTGATATTACTTTGTTTTTAATATCTGAGAGAAAGTTTTGAGATAAAAGAAATCTGAAATTTTTTGGGTTATCTTTTATGATTTTTATATAATTTGATATTGTATTATATTTTTCTTTATCCTGAGAAAAAATATATTTAGATAAAAATTCATTAAAAATTATCGAATTAGAAAAGTTAAATAAAAATTGTTTAAAATTTGGGTTTTTTTTACATCTTTCATCTTTCCGAAATTTTTCAAAATTAAAATAATTATTTAATATAATTTTCTCTTTTTTAGTATTTTTTTGCTCATTTTGCTTGATACATAAATCTATATTTTGAATGATTTCAAGAAAATATTTAAAGAATATATAGGTGATTTTTAAATTAAAATAAATTTTTGAATCTATGAGAAATATTAGTTCTCCAAATAAATTAAAATATTCATTTCTACTATTTTTCTCAAAAATTATTGATTTTTCATAAATAAGATCATATAATTCTTTTATTAGAGAAGATTTTATTTCAGTAGGAAATTCAATATTTTTTAAATTAATAAAAATATTGTTTTTATCAATAATATTATATATAATTGTGTCATTACCAATTTCTCCTTTTTTTATTGTTTCTTTTATTAAATTTAGATATTTGATATGTACTCCTATAATCAAAGAAATTGGAGAATCAAAAAATTCAGTCATATTATTTGTAATAAAAGAAATAATAGGAAGTTTTTTCCAGTTTAATGGATATATTATACTTATTAAAGATAAAAGAATTTGATTAATCTCTTCATAATTTTCAAAAATAATTATTATTTTTAACCCCATTAATAATCCTATATAAATATTCAATAAATCTTCAACCTTAATTTTTTCAAGTAAAATATATAAATTAAAATCTTTTATAGGAATAGAATTTTCTGAATCTACATGAAAAGTTAAAAAAGTATTTTCTCCAAAATTATTATTTAAATTATTTATAAGTATGTTACTATAATTTTGTTCATAAGGCAAACAATTTAAAATAAAAGATATATAAAATTCCATTATCTGATTATCTTTGATAATAAAATATTTATTCTTATTAAGGTTTAATTCAAGATTATTAAAGAAATAGAATTTTTGTTCATTTTTTTTACGAAAAATGATGTGTGATAAATTTGTTAAAATTTGTTTATTTGTATCTAAAACGTCATAATTTGAAATTAAACAAATAATTTTTGGTAAACTAAAATAAAAATTATTTAAAATATAATTTTCATAAAACATTAAAAAAGAAACAAATTTTCTTTTGTTTCCACAATTTAAGGTTAATGAAATTATTTTATATTCTTCAATATTATGTCCTATTTTTATTTCTAAATTATTTATATAACAAAAAGGAATTAATACTTTTAAAAATTGTTCAAATACATCAGAATCTTCTTCATAACAATAATTACTTTTAAAATTTTCTAGAATTTTTGTTGGAATTTTTTTTATCTTTCCGTTTAAAATGTTATTATATGTTATATTTATACTATTTATATCTCTTTGAGCTGTTCCAATTATTAAACATCTTTCTATTAAAGGATTATGTTTTTTTGTATTTTTCAATGATGTCATTTTTTTATTATTTCTTTTTTATGAAATAAATTTAAACAAATTTTTTTAATTTCGAAATTTAAAGTAAAAAATATTATATATAAATTTAAAAAATTAAACAACATTTACAATCATTATCATCTCTTTTATTTTTAAAGTATTTATCATCATAATTTCTTTCTGTATTTGTATTACTTGTAGTATTAATTTGATTTGTATTTTTTATTGTTGTTTCTGTTGTAATAATTTGATTTTTAAGTTTATTCTCTTCATTTTTTTTATTAATTGGAGAAGATAAATTATTTAAATTATTTATAGTTTCAATATTTTTTTCATTATGATTTTCTTTTTCTTTTTTTTCATTTTCTTTAATTCCTTCTTTTATATTTATATCTTCAATTTTTATTTCTTCTTTTTCATTATAATGAACTATATCATCAATATCTTTTCTATAATTTTTTTCATTTTCTTTATTTAAATTATCTTTTACTTTATTTAATAAAAAAACAAATTTTTCTTTATTTTGAATTAATCCTTCTTTTTCTGATAAATGACTTATTGCACTTTTTTCAGATTTATCTAAATCTCTTTTATCAATTTCATCTGCTGTTTTATTTGGAATATTATCTTGAGATAAATCTTTTGCTTTTTCTTCAAGAAAAGGTTTTATAATATCCATAAATTTAATAACAGTTTTTCTGTGTCTTTCACTTGTTTTATTAAAAAATGTAATAAAATTTAAAGGATCTATCTTTATATTTAATTCTCCATTCCTTAAAAAAGAACATAAAGAAACTTTTGTTTGATCAATTTTAACTTTATTAGGATTTAATTCTTTAAATTCACAATTTTCTTCTTTTTTTAATTTTAAATTAATTCTTTCTTGAATATTTGATTCTTGTTCAGGTGAAAGAATAATATTTTTATTAATATAATTATAATATAACAATTCATTTAATAATGAATGTAAAGAATATGATAATTGTGTATATTTTCTTTTTTTTGAATTATTATTATCTAAATATACAAATTTTGATTCTATAAAAATATCAAAATCAATTAAATTCTTTGAAATAATACTTTTTTTATCCGTGGATAAAAAAAGGAAAAAATCAGTCAAAGTTTCTAAAATCATTATTTTTTAATATTTTATTATTATTATTAATGAAAAAAATAAAAAAAAAAAACTTAAAAAAAAAATAATAATAAATAAAGAAATGAAGAATCATAAAAGGACTTTCTTAATAATATCAATATCAATATTATTTTTAATATATAGTAATTTAAATTCAACAATGAAACTAGAAAAAAGAAAATTATTAGATACAAATGCAGAATCATTAATAAGATGTGCAGATGGTCCAAATTATTTAATATCATATTATACAAAAGGAGGAACTCCAAAATTTGAAACATTTATAAATAGAGATTATATAAGACCTTTATTAGAAATTGCAAAAGGAGGAAAAACTTCAGATTATATTGGATATTATATTGAAAGACTTTCAATTTATTTTGTTTTTATTGCATTTGCTATTATTATTATTATTTTTTGGATTATTTTCTCTTTTTGCTTTTGTAAACCTTCTTGTTGCTTTATTGAAAAAAAAAAAGAAAAATATATTACTATAATTTCTTTCGTTATTTCTATTACTTTTTTAGCAGGATGTATTGCCTGTAGTATTTCAGCTTTTGTTTATGCTCATAAATTCGAAAATTATTTAGATGGAGCTACTTGTGGTATTGAAAGAATTTATTTTAATATGAATGATGGACAAATTAAAGAAAATGGAAAAAATTGGTTTGGTTTTTCTAAAATAATTTCATCAATACAATATTTTGAGAAATTACCAAAAAAATTTAAAGATAATGTGAAAAACATTAAAGAATTTAATTTTACTATTGGTCAGATTAATAATATTGGAACTGATAATATGAAGGAAATTATGAAAGATTTAAGTGGTATTGAAGAAATCAAACAAGAAATTAATAATAAATTCAATGTATATGTTGAAGAAAATGAAGATTTAATTGAAGTTTTAGGGAGAGTAAAAAAGTATATGCCTGCTTTTGATAAAATCAAAGAGCTTTTTCAAAATATAGAAAAATTATTTAGTTCATATAAAAATACTGTTATGGAAAATTATGAAACATTTAGAAAAATAATGAAAGGGATTGGTTTTTATTTTACCTTAGTAATATTTAGTATTTTACTTGTTGTATGTTTTTTTTGTGTGTTATTTTTACTTTTATATCTCTTTTTTCCAAAAAACTCTTTTTATTTATTAAATCAAATATTTTGGCATATATTAATATTTTTATCAATTATATTATTTATTTTTGTAGCATTTTTTGGAATGTTAGGTTTTGGTATTAATGATGGAATAGCATATATAAAGTATGTTTTTGGAAAAGAAAATTTAAAAAATAGTAAAGTAATCGTAATTGGAAGATATAAAATGTTCATTGAAACATGTTTAAATGAGGATAAAAAGTTATTTGAGTCAGTTTCTTTCTTTGATTATCATAAAACCTATTTGAATTATAAATTATTATTAAATGCAAAAAATACAATTTTGGATATAAAAATAGATTCTCTAGAAAAAGCTATAGAAAAAGAAGAAAAAGAAGGAAAAAAAAATAATTTATTAAAATTGAAAACAGAAATTGATAACATGAAAAACGCAATTAATATAAAAATAAAATACATAAATGAAACATTAAATCCAATATTTGAAGAAGTTGAGAATTATTTATCTTTAGATGAAACATCAACAGATTTATTTTATTTTATAGATTGTTCTTATTTAAAATATGATTTAGAAATGTCATATATTATTCTTTATGATTTTCTAAAGAATGTTAATAGTCTTTTTGTAATTACAATATGTGCTGCTTTTTTTTCTATAGTTTCAGTTGTTTTTATGATTATTGCCATTTTAAGGAAAAAACAAAGTATTGTTTATGATGATGATGATGATGATGATAATGATTCTTTTGATTCAATGAAAAAAAAATTACATCAATAAAAAACTATAACAAATTAAATAAGATATTTCAAAAAAATGAAAATTATAATTATTATAAAAAATAATATTCTGTTTTGAAAAGGATTTGAACAATTCAGAGTTTTTAAAAAATTATAATTATTATATATATTATTATATATAAAATTTTTAAAAATAAAATTTTTATAAATTGTAGAAAACTAATATATTTTAATTTAAAAAAAATATTTAAATTCAAAAAAAAAAAAATTTTTTAATTAAAAAACAGAAAAAAAAATGAAAATATTAGTAAACTTAGAAGACACAGATAATTTCCAAGAAGTAGACATAGATGAAACATCTTCAGTATTAGAATTAAAAATGTTACTTCAAACAATATTTAACATTCCATTTAATGAAATGAAATTAAAATTAAATAATCAAGTAATCCAAAATCCAAATTCCCAAATAAGGGATTTAAAAATAGGAGATAGAGTATTATTATTAAAACAAGAGCAAAACCAAAATATAGGTTATTCTCAAATATTTCAGCCTCAAAATATATCAAATAATAATAATTCTCTTAGTTCATTATTTTCTCAATTTATGTCAGGTTCAAGAAGTAATAATAATAATAATAATAATAATAATAATAATAATAGATTATTTATTCAACAACCATTATCAATGGCACAACAATTTTCATTAGCAATGAGAAATATAAATAATCAAAATAATTTAGAAAAAGAATTATATATAAAAGAAAGAGTAAAAGAATTGAAAGATAGATTTTTAACAACTCCAGAAGATTTACAAAAATTATTTGAAACAGAACCAAATTTAGCCGAAGCAATAGTTTCAGGAAATGATAGTAAATTAGAAGAAATAGTAAAAAAAAAGTTAAATGACTATGAAGAAAAAGCAAGAAAAGACCAAATAGAATATATGAATTTAATGAGAGGAGATCAAAACGATCCAAATATCCAGAAAAAAATAGCTGAAATAATACGTAAAAAAAATATAAACGAAAATTTAAAATATGCTGAAGAATTTTTACCAGAAACATTATTTCCAGTTCATATGTTATATATAAATATAGAAATAAATAAAAAAAAAGTAATAGCATTAGTAGATACAGGAGCTCAAAGTACAATAATGTGTAAGCAAATAGCAGAAGAATGTAATTTAATGAATTTATGTGATGAAAGATATCAAGGAATTGCAACTGGAGTTGGAACTAGTAGAATTCTTGGTGCTATTCATGCTGCACAATTAAAAATTAATGATAAGTTTTTAATGTGTAAAATCACTGTTATTGAAAATAATGCTGTTGGATGTATTTTTGGATTAGATAATATGAGATCTCATGGATGTATTATTGATCTTAAAAAAAATTCACTTATTTTCCCTTCTGCTGGAATCGAAGCTAAATTTTTATCTGATGGAGAAATTAAGAAGTTGAAAGTTGAACAACATAGAAATATTGAAGAAGAGGAAATTAAGAAAGCGAAGGAGGAGTCGTTGAAAAAAAAATAAATTTAGTTTTTTTTTGTTTGTTTTGTTTTTTTTTTTTTTTTTGATTATTTATTTTTATTTTTATTTTGGGAATATTTTTTATTTTTTTTTATTGTTGTTTTTTAAATTATTTTTTTTTTATTTTTTTTATTGTGAGTTAAATTTATTATTTTTTATTAGATTTATATATTTATATTATTAAATGATTTCAAATTAATTATTTTATTAGTCATTAAAAACAACAAAAAAATGATCTTTTTTTCCCTGCTATAGTAAAATTTATATGATTTTTTTTTAATTTAACTTCTTCAATTTCAGTTTGAATACAAACTTCTTTTTTTTCAATTTTTCTTTCAGTTTTTAAAGTAGATATTTTATTATCAGTAGTTGAATTTATTTCTTTATCAACTTTATTAATAATATTTTTTTTATTAATATTTACAATTTGATTAGTTAAAACATAAACAGGTTTATCATTTATATTTTGTTTTTTATCTTGAATTTGAAAATTATAAACATTTTGAGTTTTTAAAGATTCTAATTTTAATTTTTTTTCTTCTTCAAGAGTAATTTTTTTTTTAGTTTTTATATCATTAATTTCAGATTTACTTATATTTAAAATAGAAGAATCAACTTCTTTTATAACATTATTTTTAAAAAAATTTTGACTTTGTAATTGAAAATTATTTAATTTTGGAAATTGATTTTTATCAGAAGAAAATCTTTGTGGAGTTTTAATATCTTTTTTATCTTTTTTAATAGGAGATTCACATAAAAGTTTATTTTGAAAATTATTACCTTCAAAAATACTTGTTTTTCTTCTTTGTAAATTTATATCTTGAGAATTTACTAATAAACTTGGTTTTTGTTTTTTTTTTATTATAGTACTATGTTCTAATTTTTTATCATTAGGATTTAAAAGTTTTTTGTCATCATTAACATTTAAATTATTATTTTTTTTTGGATGTGACATATTATCAATTTCTTTTTCAATATCAATTGGAGGTTTATCTAATATTTTACTTAATATAATTTCATATGAATCTGATTCTTCTAAATCTTGTTCATTTTGATTTCTTTCTTTTTTTTTAAGACTTGATTCTTTTTTCTTTTTTTCATTTTTTTCATTTTTTAAATTATTAATCTTTTTACCATTTATTGTTATTACTTGAGGTTGAATTAATAATGCATTTCCAAATAAATCACCTGCATCATTCATATGAACTTTCATATTTTTCAAAAAAATTTCCTTTTTTATTTACAACAATTATTATTCAATTTTATTAAAAATAATTCATAAAAGATGGAAGAAAAAGAGAAAGAAAAAAAATATTCAAAAAGTGAAAATAATTCTAACTTGAATTATTTGGAAAAAAAAGATCATATTATAAATATAATTTTTTTTTCGAAATATAAGCCTATAAAAAAAATAGGAGAAGGATCTTTTGGAAAAGTATATAAAGTAGAATATAATAATAAATATTATGCAATGAAATTAGAAGATAAAAGAAATAGTAGAGGACTTTTAGAATCAGAAGCAACAATAATGACATATTTAAAAAGTCCAAATATTCCAAAAATAGAATTATTTGGTCAATATAAGAATTTTGATGTATTAATAATGCAATTAATGGGAAAAAGTTTAGAAGACTTAATAAATATTTATAAAACTTTTTCAATAAAAACTGTATGTATGTTAGCATATCAAATGTTAAATAATATACAATATATTCATGAAAAACATATAATTCATAGAGATATAAAACCAGATAATTTTGTTATGGGATTAAATGAGAATAATGCTTATTTATATATTATTGATTTTGGATTATCTAAAAAATATAGATCAAGTAAAACTTTAATTCAATATCCTTTAATTAAAAGAAGAAAATTAGTTGGAACTGCACGTTATGCTTCAATTAATGCTTTAGAAGAATATGAACAAAGTAGAAGAGATGATTTAGAAAGTATTGGTTATGTTTTAGTATATTTTTTAAAAGGTAGTTTACCTTGGCAAGGATTAAAAGTTAAAGTTAAAGAAGAAAGATATAAGAAAATTTTAGAAAAAAAAAAAGAAATAAATAGTGCTAAATTATGTGAAGGTTTACCTAATATTTTTCAGAAATTTGTACATTATACTAGAAATTTAGAATATTTTGAAGAACCTAATTATGAGAATTTTAAAAATATGTTTTATAATTATGTTACAAATGAATTAAACGAAACTTTTGAATTTGTATATGATTGGACTACTGAAATGGATATTAAAAAAAGAAAAGATTTTAATTATGATTTAATGTCTAATTGTCAAATTTCTGAAAAAAAAAGTATTAGAAAAGAAAATGAAAGTTCAGTTAAAAAAAATAAAAATAATGAATTGACTGCAACAAATGGTAATAATTTAACTTTATATAAAACTATTCAAACAGATTGTAATAATAATAATATTTTAAATAATTCAAGAAATAATAATAGTAATACTAATATAATTATTGAAAATAAAGTTTTAAATGAAAATGTTTCATCAAAATGTTGTTTTATGTAAATATTTTTTTTAATTTTTTAGATTTTAATTATATTTAATAGTTATATTTAATAAGAGATACTTGTATATATTATTCAAACAATTAAATTATTTTGAATTAGTAATAAAATAAAAAATTATAAATATAATATAGAATAAACGAAAAAATAAATTATTATATTTTTTATATATAATTTAAATTTAAAAATTTATAATGGGAGATGAAAATTCAGAAAAAGGAAATAATCTAAATTTTTCAACTAGTTTATTTGGAATGGAATATAGAACAAAAAGAACTCATAGAGAAATGTCAAAAAATTATTTAGATAATTCAAATATTGAAGACCTCACTGAAGACTTAAATGAAAAATTGAAACTTAATAAAAAAAATAGAACAAAAAAAACAAAAATTCAAAGTAAAACTAGAAAAAAATTTAATTTTGAAGAAGAAGAAGAAAAACCAAAAGATAAACAATTACATATAATAAATGAAAAATCAGATAATAAAGAAAATTTATTCAGTGAATTAAGTAAAAAAAGCAATTTAAAAGAAAATAATGAGGAGAAAATAAGTAAAAATAAAAGAATAAAAGAAAGAGAAAATGAAGAAAATGAAATTGAAAAATTAAAAAATGATTTAAATCAACAATCTCAAGAAATAAAAAGAAGAAATTCAGAAAATGAAAAAGAATCAATCTTAAGTTCAAATAATAAAAAAGATATAATATCAAAGGAAAAAGTAAAAGACAATAATAATAATATAACAAAAAAGCAATTAAAAGATATTGATAAAAGGAAAGCTGAATCTTTAATGAAAGAAGAATATGAAAGAATTCAAAATATAATAAAAGGTTTAAATAATGTTTTTATTAAAGAAACAATACCAATTATAATTAATAAAATATTAAAAGATTGTAAATCCCAATCAAAAAAAAAAGTAAGATATCAGGAAATAATGAAGTATTTTTCAGAGAAAAAATTAAAAGTTTCAAGACTATATAGATCAGAAACTGCTCCAATAAATATTTTTATTTCATTTTTTGATCTCTTAGAACAAACAAAAAATATCTATGATACTATAATTAAAAATGACAAAGAATATATTGGAAATTTCCTTTTATATTATTTCAGTCAATTAAATTTAATAGAATATGGTGAAAATATATTAATTCAAATAAAACCTTATATTGATCTTTCTTCTCAAAATAAAATATTTTTGAAAAATTTAGATAATTCAACTAATAATATTTTGAATTCTATAATGAATAAATTCTTTGAAACTTTGAAATTATATAAGGAATTTTTAAAAAATAATAATAAAAACTTAAAAATTGCAAATAATACAATTGAAAATAGTGTAAGGACTCATTCTATAAGTATAATGAAAACAAAGAAACATCCTCATTTAATTAGTTTATTATCTTTAGATTTTGATAAAAATGAAAATAATATTTCTGATATAATTCAAAAAAATTCTTCATATTTAAATTTCCAATTAAAAGAAAATGGTAATAAACTATATTTTAAAGTAAAAAAAAATACTTTAGAAATAAAATTCCAATGTATGAAAAAAAGAAAAGAAATTTATTTAAATAAACAAAAAGCTGATAATACAATATTTAAAATAAAAAATGTTGTTGATAGATTAAATATCTTTTCATTAAAAAATGAAGATTTAATGTCAGATTTTCTTCAAGAATAAACTCAATAATTAACATTATTATATATATTTAATATATTAATTTTTTCAATATTAAAAAATAAAATTAAAATTAAAAAATGAAAGGAAAAAATACAATTAAAAAAAAAAAAAGAAATTCTAATGGAAGTATAAATAGTGTTATTCCTTTAATTTTTAGTTTTGGATTTTATGATTTTACAATAACAATAGAACTTCTTGAAGAAGATCTTAAATCGAGTGATATAAAATTTTCAGAAATTAATAAATTAAAAGATTTAAAATTTATTTCAGAAAAAAAAGAAATAATTAAAAAAGCTGAATTAACTTCATCAAATAATACAATAAATCAATTATTACTTATTAATAAATGCTCAAAAAAACAATGTTATGTTGAATATATACCTTTTTCTTTACCAAAATTTTCAGAAGATGAAAAATTTTTTGAAGATATTTTAACGACGATTATAGAAAATAATTATATTACAGTCAATAAAATACCAATTATTGAAGATAGTAGATTTTCTTTAATAATAATATTAAAATATAAATCAAAAGAAATAGTTTTTAAATATGGAAATAGTGAACAAGAAAAAAAAGAAGAGGAAAAAAATGAAAAAGATAAAAAAGAAGAAAAAGAAAATAAAAAAATAAAAAAATTTGAAGAAAAAAAAAAAGAGGAAAAAGATGAAATAGAAAAAGCAGAAGAAGAAAAAAAAGATGAAAATAAAAAAGAACAATTAGAAGAAGAAAAAAAAACTGAAAATGAAAATGAAAATGAAAATAATAATAATAATAATAATAATAATAATAATAATAATACTAATAATAATAATAATAATAATAATAATAATAATAATAATAATAAGACTAATAATAATAATAATAATAAAGAAGAAGAAGAAGACA